>CAKNWT010228277.1:425-15437 GCA_932066315.1 Andricus coriarius
CAGGCCAATAACTTGTTTGAACACACTGTATAAGATGTTTACAGCTGTCCTAAGCAACAGGATTGATCGAGGAATTGAACCTGTGTGGCGTGAGATGTACGAACAACGTGGCTCCAAAAAAGGTGTAGCAGGATGTCGAGAGAATCTGCTAATTGACAGGTGTATCTGTACAGACGCTGCAGTAAAGCCCTTTGTTGTAAAGCCCTTTGCTTTTTTGCATCACACTTCTGCCTGTATCTCTCGCACTACGAAATTCTTCTGGATACCTCTGTAGTGACACTAATCAGCGCGAGCATAAGGTCACCCATGTATTTTATATGGATGACCTGAAGCTCTATGCCTCTGGTGAAGGCAAACTTCAAACTGCCATAAATATCATCAAGAAGTACAGAGGGGAGATTAGGATGGACTTTGGATTGGATAAATGTGACAAAATGTGCCATTGGAAAAATTTCTCACAGATTTCGCAAAGAAACGTGACAAAGGTTTCGATACGAGATCAGTTCAAGCTAAGAGACCCAGGCGCCTCAAATGAGGGGAGCGGCTTAGCTTAGCCTCCCCCAAAGCCGCATTCAGGACGTAACATCAGTAAAGGAGTCTCTCCGAAGCAGATACAAGCATCTTCTTCGACAGATTTGGTCTTCCAATCTGTCAGCGTTGAACAAGATATCTGCGACTGACATGCTTGCCGTCCCGGTTCTATTCTACTGGTTTGGGGTGGTTCAATGGACGAACAACGAACTTAAGACCCTCGATGTCACCACACGTAAGATCATGCATATGCATGGAACCACGAGATGATTGGCATAGGATCATTCCTTTACAAAGACGCGGAGCAAGCGGCCGAGACCCTTGGCCTGAATTTTATCATCAGAAGTGAGGAAAGTGCATTACTCCATCTAGATGCTTCACATCTAAAAACCGAAGTGAAGAAAGCAGAAGTTTAAAAATTCCATCAAGAGCTACTCGACAATAAAATGCACGGAAATTTTCACAGAAATGTAGAAAAACCATCCAAAATCCATCCCAATCTCTCCTGTGTACTTCGCGACGATATTTATGGCAGTTTGAAGTTTGCCTTTACCAGAGGCATAGAGCTTCAGGTCATTCATATAAAACATATGAGTGACCTTATGCTCGCGCTGTTTAGTGTCGCCACAGGGGTATCCCGAAGAATTTCGTTGTGCGAGAGATAGAGGCAGAAGTGTAATGCAAAAAAGCAAAGGGCTCATGCTATCGCCCTGAAAGATGCCCCTCGGGAAGGTGACGTTGTTTGTTGTCACACAATAATTTCCAGATAAGACAGTAAATCTAGGAGCGCTTAGCGGAGCGGTATTTGGGCTGATGCCGCTTGAGTTGTACAAATAGATAGTATGTGTCCTAGATACTATCATCGGGAATGTCTTGGCTCAAAATGTGGCGAAAGTTTGCTAGAGTGGAAATGACACCGTCGATTTCAAATAGTGGAGGAAGACAATTGTACTGAAATCATTGTAGAAGATTCTAGGATAGAACCGACTGTTAGACATTCGGAGGATCAAATTATTACCAATTCTTCACCGACTTTAGAGAAAGCGGAACAAAAGGATCCTTTAAAAAACTCGGTTTCGCAGACTGAAAACATAAGTAGTCTCGTTTCCCCTGGAGATAGCACTTTCGATTCTTTGTATGAATTTTCGGAAACTGGGAAGGTTCTAGAGGAATTCTTCAAGTGCCCAGCCCCTTCGGAAGAGAAAAAGAATAACACGGATTTCTTTGCTTTTCAAGACCTCGATTACGAGCTTCGAAGACAAGGCGGTAGATCCAACGTCGGTCAACGATTAGCAAGCGGTCTGCCAGATGAAGTTTTGGTTTATAAATCTCCCAAAAAGCAGAAGCACAACTATTCTCATTCAACTAAAGAACATGAGAACAACTTCCTGGATCTGTCGGTGGAAACCGGAAGTAGCGAAGATCTGGGCGAAACGGAAGTGTGTCTGCAAGTCGGTCATCGTCGAAACTTCACCCTCAGTCCAGAGACCACCAATTGTGATAGCAGCTGAGGTCTAAACTAATTTTACCAGGGCTTAGGGCTAGGTAGAAATAAAAACATAATAAAAAACGAACTTTTTCAACCTTATCCTTTCGATGTCCAGGTTTGCCGCAGAAGTACCCTTCGGAATGGCGAAGTGCGAGAGATAGTGGCAATAATGTGAGGCAAAAGAGGAGAGGGTTCATGGTGTTGCCCTGTGGATGAACCTTCAAGCTTTCCAACAGACAGATGATAAGTCTATGGGAGGTTCAATCAAAAGCTTTCCGGTAATCAATCCAGTCCATCGATAGGTAACGCTTATAGGTTGCTGCGTCTTTACAGACACATCTATCGATAAGCAGGTTCTCCCGACATACTGCTACGCTTTTCTTTGAGCCCCGTTGTTCTTACATCTCGCGCCACACAGGGCCAATTGTCCGAACAATCCAATCATTTAGGATAGCTGTCAAGATCTTATACAGTGTTTTCAGACAAGTTATTCGCCTGTAATTCTTAGGGTCAGCTAAGTTGCTCGTATTCAGCAGGAGCACTGTGCGCCCTTCCACCAATCACTCCCGAATAGGCTCTTCCGACTTTAGATATGAGGTGAAAATGCGGGCCAGGTGCTGGCGGGTTGAAGGAAATTTCTTCCATCAGAAGCTCTTGATACACTCTGGTCCCGGAGCGGAATAGTTCTTCATGTCTCTTAATACGTTTTTCATCTCCTCTGTAGGGATAGATGGGCATTTCTTCCCAGGTGTTATGAGGGCACTGCACAGCTCTTTGAAGCTATTTATATTTTTTAAGTATTATTTCAGTCGTTGCTGAACTTCGTAGACTTCTCTCCCAAACGCCTCGACCTCCTCTGGCCCGAAGGTCTGATCGGCTGATCAATGACTGATCATAAGACCAAAAAACGAATGCATCAGATCAGCAGAAAGATAGGCTGGGCAAAACATTACGCGTCCCGCATTCAGTGTGAGATTGTCTACGTAACATCTGGAAGGAATTTCACTGCCAGAGTCGGACAGTTTGCACGCGAACTACGGATCCGTCATCAAACACTCAACAATTTAAAGCGGCTGACCCATCTCGACTCTTCCCAGACCCTCCAGTTACTATCAACCACCCGCCCAAACCAGAGGAGGTCGAGGCATTTGGAAGAAAAATTTTGCTCTATGAAGTCCAGCATCCTTTGAATGAAGACACAAAGAACATAAATAGCTTCAAGGAGCTGTGCCGTGCCGTCACAGAGCCTGAGGAGGAATGCCCACTTATCACTACCGAGGAGGTGAAAAAACTATTAAAAGGCATGGAGAACTATTCCGCCTCGGGACTAGATGGTATAAAGACCTTCTGGTGGAAGAAGTTTGCTTCAACCCACCAGCATTTGGCCCGCATTTTCACCTCGTATCTATAGTCGGCAGAGCCTATTCCGGAGTGGTTGTTGGAAGGACGCAGAATGCTCTAGCCGAAGATAAGCAACTTAGCCTAACTAACAGCTAACCTAAATGATAAAATTGTTCGCAAAATCAGACCTGTGAGGCGAAAGAAGTACGAACAACGTGGATCAAAGAAAGGCGTAGCAGAATGTCGGGAAACCCTGCTCATCGATAGATGTGTCTTCAAAGACGCAGCATCCTACCAGCGCTGCCTATCGATGGCCTAGATTGACTACCAGAAAGCTTTCGATTCAACCTCCTATAGACTAATCATCTGTCTATAGGAAATTTGAAAGGTTTATCCACACATCGTGAGGTGCATAGATAGATTGGTGCAGCTTTGAAAAAGCAGATTTACAATCTCATGTGGAAAACATCGTATGAGAACTAACAACGTCATATTTGAAAAGGGTTTTCTTTCAGGGCCCTTGACTTCAATATCAGGTGTGAGCTAAATTCATCAAAGATTATCTATCTCGGGTACTCTCTCCTGAAGGTCTGGATCAAGAAAGCGCAGAATAAAAACTTCCGAGAACAGATCATCGACAAGAGGATGCACGGCATCTTCCACAGAAATATGAAGGATCAGTAGATGTCGTATGAGCTAACTTTTGCTTTCCTGAAATCACCCGGATTGAAATCAGGTACAGAGGGTTTCATTTTGACGTGTCAAGACGGTCACATTTCCACTTTAGCTTTCCGTCCATCTCATGCAGGAACGACGTTCATCCGGAGGTACAATGCGGCATAATGGTGCTTTATTACCATCTCTTTCATTCTTACGGCATGAGCCCTAATACCGCTCCGCCAAACTCTCCAAGGGAAATAGAGTCAATTGTCGAAAATGAGAAAAGCCGCATATACTGGAACTTTCTATTCTCGACAGTTGTTCCTGTCGCGCACTCGAGACCTGACATATTTGTCCATGACTTCGAGGAACGAACTATGTTGGTTATCGAATTTTCGGCACCAGCCGACAAGAGCATTACAACCAAGGACAATAAAAAGATAGAGGTATAAAGACCTTATAAGGGAGTTGCGACGGTTATATCCGGAATATTCTGTTAAGCTAGTCGTTCTGATCTTCGCTGCTCTTGGAGGTGCCAAGCTTTCACTAGTTAATAGCCTGAAAACCATCCCTGCGTGTCCATCGCAGACTTATCCCACCTATCTCACGGTCGTGAGACGTGGTTGCAGCTCAAACCTTACTGCGATTTGACCGGGAGCGTGTGCAATTTTGTAGAATGGTACCCGCTCCAGGTGCGATCCCGCGGTTGTCCTTATGACAAACTTTTAACTATATATACATAGACAAAATTTCAATTTCAAACATAAGAATGCTGAAAAAACAAATCAACGAAAGTGATGTATATTTGAAAGAACTAATTTTTGTTTTTGAACGAGGAAACTTTCGTAATAATCTTCTGAAAACTGACACTTTTGAAGCTACATAGTTTCTATCTGAGCCGCGTATTTTCTTTGATACCCGTCCACATGTACGAAATGGTATGAATTTGCAGAAAAGAAATCAACGGTTTCATTGTCACTGATCTCAATTAAAGAGTGTGCAATTATAAATGTAAAAAATTGAATAAATTTTTATTTAAAATTTTGAAAATTGAACCATGTCAGAATAAAACATACAAATTTTATTATTTTTTGTTAGGTACATTAAATATTGAAGAGTTTCCAAAGGGAAATATTACCAAAATATAGCAAAAAATCATTGTATAAAATCGAAATCCTGATTAAAGAAAAAAGAATGTGCTCCGAGCTGACGTATTGCTTAATCGGTACCAACAAATTTTGATAAGAAAGAAGCTTCCAGTTATCAGAAAATTTTGTCAGAACGCGAACATGTCGGGTAGACAATCTTTTTTTTACCTGTCCGAGTTGAATTGAGACAGTGATAAGAAATGAATTACTTAATTAAAACATAAACTGATTAGCCATCCCTGAGATGTTGACTTACTGAATACAGGGGAAAAAGATTTGATAAAAGAAATCATTCAGTTTCAAGAAAATAAAGTCTTAATTTGAGGTTAGAATTTCATGGGTTCTGAAAAGTCTCTTACAATCGTGGCAAGAATTATAATTTTAATTCTGTTTCATGGTGACACTTTCCTGAGATGTTGAGCTGATGAATACAGAGAAAAAAAAGTTTTAAATTGTAAGGCTTTTGAAATTGAAGAGTTTTCAATTTTGACCATATACAAGGAAGAATTGTGCAAATTTGAAGTTTTGCAATTGTGTGGTTTCTTTATATCCTAGGTAAAAAAGCGTTAGTAAAAGCCTTCTATTAGTAAAAAATTTTACTTGCATTGTCCTCCTTGATTTTATTAACAAAGGCTTCCAAGGAAGCACTGGCAGTTTCCTGATTCGCCTTAAAAGTGTCACATGGAGTCTCCATTTGTGAGTAAGGATCAAAGTGGCCATTTTGGGTTTTCATTTGGGGGTTATACCTTGACATTTGCTCTATCTTTGGCACATTTATGGTATTCCGGAACGAATAGGAAAAATTCAAAAATTACATTCTTAGGGGGAAAAAAGTTCTCCTGGCCTCAAAAATGGTTTAGCTCCTATGATGCTGATAAGATGCCTTTCTCCTATTAGCAGAAACTTTTAAAAAATATTTGGAAGAAAATAAAAGGTGGGGTTTTCCAGAAAATATTTCTTTCATGTTTTCCAAATTTGAAGAAAAAAAACAAAAAATATTTTCTGGAAAACCCCACCTTTTTTATTTTTTCAAATATTTTTTTTACATTTTCTGCTGATATAAGAAAGACATCTTATCAGCTAATTCGTATATGTCATTATTTCCAAGAAGAAGTAGAATCTTCGATTGTAAGAAAAAAAAATTCTCCCGGCCTGAAAAGTTATTTAGCCAGCATCAAACTTACAAGATATGTTCCTTATCAAAGTATAAATAAAATAAAAATTGGTAAAAAATTTAAGGGTGGGTTTTTTGAGAAAATTAAGTTTTAATTTTTTCAATTAGGTCAAAAGTTATAGAGATTTAAAGAAATAAATTCTGTTTTTTTTTTTAAAACAGAGAACAACATTAAAATACGCATAACTTCTTAGACCATTTTTTTCAAATAGCAAAAATACGTACATCGCCGAATTTCCTCTAAAAAACAACATATTTCGTCCCCGAAAAATTCTCCGATTTCAAGTGTAGAACCCTGTCTGATTTGAAATGGATTCGATTAAGATAAAATTTAATAGTGGCGCTTATGACACTCGCCCAGTTTGAATACGTTTTTCTGGAAAAGCGTTTTTCCAAAGTTCCATGTTCAAAAGTGCCCTGATGCCTCGCTTCTTAACCTAGAGGGTTCGTTCTGGGCGTAAAATGTCGGGAATTTATCTGGCTATAGGTCTCGATACGTAACTCCTTAGTGACAACCTGGTCCCGTTTTATTTGGACGTACACAAATGATTTAACTTGAATAATAATTTTAATATGAAACAAAATTATATACGCTTAAAATATAAATAATGATCTCTTATACAGGTATATAGCAGTTCAATAAGTATTTAACTGATAGCAGAGAGTAGGTTTTGAGTCAAATATTCTGCGCTTATCACTAAAATTTAAGAACCATAAATTTGTTCAGAGGAAAAGTTCTTGATTTGGTTAAGCTTTAAGAGACAAGTTAAAGCCCCCAATATTTCCATGGCTCAAGGTTACCTAGTTTTTGATTATTTTCTATCACATTTTGCATTTTTACAAAATCGCAAACAATACGCTGTGATTGTCATCATACGGTTTAACGACGAGTTCCGTTTAAGCAAATCAAAGCCATGAACGGTTTTTACAATAAGTACTCGTTGATACAGCGTGAGATAAGATCCGCCAGATTTTCGTTGGTCGATACATGATTCCAATTGTTGTTACTTAACCTTTGGATCTTACTGAAACGGATTGCCACATATGTCTTCCACCGAAGACATATGTGATATTAATTCGACCCAAGATTCACCGTTGAGTCTTTTCAAAAATATTGATAATCGATATTTAACGTCAAAGCTGTGGATGTTCTCATGCACCATATGCCTTTCAGTTGACTTTACAGAAGGAGAGTTTATTTTTCTGTGACTCATTATTTGCCTTTTGTGATTTATTTGAGGCCCATTCCCTCAAATTGAATCTAGCTGACGAAAGCAATTCAGTGAGTTTGTGTTACACTTTTTTTACTTCCTTAAGGGTTTCCCCTTCTATCGTCAGGTCATCTACATAAAAATATCAGCTAATCATCTCGCTGTTGTTCGGATATCTTTTCTTGTTTTCCTTGCTGATCCATCGCAAAGCCCAACTTGCTAGGAATGGAGTTAAGGCAGTGCCGTATGTGACAGATGTTAAGTTAAAATTTTATATAGGAGAAGACGGGTCGTTTCGCCATCGAATTCGTTGTTAATTTCATTGGTCCTTACGTATCTCCATCTGTATTTATTTCTATCACCTATTTATCCAGCTTTATCCCATTCTATCTATTTGCTATCCAGATCTATCTCTTTCTATCTCTTGTCTGCCCAGCTTTATTTATTTCTATATCTTTTGTATTAAGCACTATCTCTTTCTATATCTTGTCTATCCACCTCTATTTTTCTCTGTCTCCTTGTCAACTACTTGTCAATTACTTCTCTTTCGATTAATTTTCACTTCTCTATCCCTACGTATCATTCACGTGTTTGTTTTTTTTTATCTCTTTTCAACCCAGATTCACCCTTTTTTTAAACCTCTGTTTCTCTACCTAATTCTAGCGATTGTGTATATACTTCTGTCTTTCTCATTCTCTTAACCAATATACCACATTTAATCCAGCTTTGTAGCCTATCTCTTGCTATCCCCTTTCTTCTATCTCCTTCGTATCTATTGTCTATTAGGGTGGTCCTTATACCATGTCGAAATTTGCCTTTGGAATTCGTTCACTCTCACTCGCGATTTTAGTTCGAATGGCAATAAATAGAAAGTTCTCTAAATTTGAGACAAATAAGGTAATATTTACTCGTCGCCCCAGACTATTGAAGTTTCTGATAAGATTAACATGGAAGAAACTTTTGATTTATTTTTTAAAGTTTTAAAATTTTTTGCTGGGTTAGTTCAGGATTGTTGAGACCAACCGTTTTTTACGATATCTTGATAATTTTGTAACTTTTTACGTATCGCTCACCGTTTTCCAGATGATTCCAAATTTTGATATTTTTTTAATTTTGAAAATCTTTCTGCTCGTTTAGTTTAAGGTGGTCTAGAATGATCTCCCAATCGCAGTGCCCGCAGATCACATGCCATCACCATCACTCATGCTACATTTTAAGAGAAGATATTTTTCTAGTTCGTCTGCTTTATTGACTACCGTTAGTCTGATGGCCCTGTTTATCTACCGCAATTATTTGCAGATATGAGAGAGACGGTATGTTTGGGACATATGGGCATTTTTTATTTTATCTTACAAATTGCATGCTAATGTTAAAATGAAAGTAAAACTCACAGTAGTGTATCCGAAAAGTAATAATTTTGTTCCTGGACTATTTATCGATCTTAAACTGCCTTTTCGGACCCCAAAAAGTGTTCCGATAGACATTTAGATTTAAAAATTTCTTCGAGAATTATCGTGCCGTCAGACTACAGACAAACAAGCAGACCAATAGACAGATAAACGACAAACATGTTCATAAAAACCAACTTTTCTGCCTCAGGGCGAATCAAAACGTCCAGAATTGACAAAAACTGGATAGTTCGAAATGAATTTTAAATTATGGAGCTGAAAATATTCCTGTAGCTTTTTTTGGAAATTTTTTTATCATATTATTAATTTTGAATTTTTCAAGAAAATATAAAAAAAAATACTTACGATAAATGCAGTTTCAGAAACTTATAGAGAACCTTTCATAACTAATCACCTATTTTTCAAGCCAATTGACCACCGCCCCCCTTAAAATGGAGTTTTTCGGGCGGTTCGAGAAAATAAAATACAAGAGACTACTTTCTGATCCCCCAAAATAAATCCCGGTTCCTGATCCGAGAGGATCGATTATTACATATTTTTAGGTACTTTTTCATTGAAAAATATTGAAAACTGGGGGAAATATGGTCGCTCCCGCAAAACACCTTTTTTTATTACCATTATATTATTCCTGTACGAAGTTCATGAATGAAGGGTTTGGTAAAATTTTGATTTCCAAAAAAGTGGCGACGATTTTTCAGAAATTTCGATTTTTGAGATTCCGAAAATTCGGTTTTTTACCCAAAAAATTGAAATTTGTGTCCCAATGAAAATCGATTCGTGGACGAACTCCGTATAGGAATACACTAATAAAATCTTGTTTTTTTTCCTTCAGATAATCTGTTCCAGAGTTATCATGCTCACCGTAAGTAATAATAAAAATCGTGTTTTGCAGCAGCGGCCATATTTCCCCCAGTTTTCAACATTATGTGATGAAAGAGTACCTAAAAATATATAGTAATCGATCCTCTGTAGTCCATTTCAATAAAATTTTGTTAACATGGCTAACAAAATCAACCAAGTCAACTGACATCCAGCAGAATTCTTTTTTTCTCAAGAAGTGAAATAATTTTACGCGGATGTAATATATTGAAATAATGTTAAAAAATTTAATCTTATAATTAATTTGTTATCTTTCAATTGTTAAAAATACAAATTTAAGGCTACAGAATTCTTTTACCCTTGAAAATTATTTTTTTCGTAATAGGCCCTAAATTTTATAAAACAAAGAAAATTTGTGAACATACTATGGAGCCTAATATACGAAAGTTTATGATACCGGGCATATTTTACAAATACGAAAAAAACGAAAATTGTACAAAAACAAAAATAATCTTGAATCTTTAGATACATAATAAATGCACATTTGTTATACTTTGAAGTTATAGGGGTTGTAGGGGTCGTCGTTTTGGATTCATTCAATGAAAATGCTGATGCAATGGAAAATACCCATTTTTAAACAAAGTACGCAAGATAGGAAAAAATTCAAAAGAAGGAATTGTAGGTATTTATTAGTTACGTAAAAAATTAAGCATCAAGATTTATAGAAAGTGTGAGGTATACAGGAGATACTTCTGCTAAAACTTAATTGAAGTGTGCTCAATTAATAAAATAATTGCACAAGCAAGCCAAGTTCGGCAAAAATAAATATCCGAGGTCGAAGTAAGAAATCAACCAAACAAATTTTAATTAAATTTCATTCAAATTAAAGAAGTTCAATTTGATAGCTGGAGATCGAAATTCGACAATATTATGGAAGCCTGACCACTGAAAACTACATAAACTATTATTTAATATCGAAACATGGATAATTGTGCAATTTTCAATAGAATAATGAAAAATAGAACCAGTACCTTCTCATCAGTATGAGAATGTAATAAAGTACTTTTAAAATTAAATAATGTAAAATTTAATTACAAATTGAATTTCTAAGCGATCTTAAGATTTTGAATAATTTTATTTGAAATTGTTAAAATCACCATTGTTAATTAAAAGTAATAGTGAAATTTTATCACATTGTCGTACAATTTGCAATGCCAAATCCGAAAAAGCCCAGCATTTTGGTACAGGATTAAATCAATTGCATCGTTCTCGGCAAACATCATAAAATTATCATTTAAGTTCAAAGATTATTATTTTGTATATTTTATTAGAGGCTTAGTTAAGTCTTATAAGTTTCTAGAGATCTAGGTAAATCCTTTAATTAGGGGTTACTGGTTATTTTTTCGACGACATCTGGTCTTGCGGACTTTCCCAAATTTTGGAACGTGTTTTCAGAATTTGCTTGATTGTTTTATTGCTTTATTGCTGGTGCCTGGAAGGATAGAATTGGGAAAAACGAACTCAGTAATTGTTCTTCGATGCCTTTTTTAGGTTCATACTTTGTGATTCATATACATGTATGCTTAAAAATCGGAAGCTTTAAAAATTAATTAATTTCAAATTAAAATCCTTAAAATGTCACGATTTCAAATTTAATCTTTTAAAAGTGGATAAGTTATGTAATATAGTAAACAATTTCATATTTGAGCCACTCGATAGCTTTCAAAGCTACTAGTCCGTTCATTGGTTTTCACGAACATTTGGACTTGCTTTTTTCCAAATAAAATAAAATAAAAAAATAAATAAATTCAAAAGCATGAAATGTTTTAATTTGCATTTAAACTGCTCGTAATTAAATCCTAAACAGGAAAATCCACAGAAAGTTATAGATTGAAATTTTCAGATCTCAGTTAAATCTACACAATAAAATTGAAAAGTTTAATATAATATTTATACTTAAACTTGAAGTATGAGCAATAGATACAAAATTAAATTAAGTCTTCTATTTACGAAAAATTACATTAATAGATGTTTGAAAATGCGTGTGAAATTAAAAATTTTCAAATTGCAACGTTAAAAACTAAACATCAAATTTTTAAGTTTATTTAATTTAATGGAAACACTAAAATTGCAGTCCTACAAATTATAATGCTCAAGGTCCTCTAAATTCAAAAAGCCTAAGCCCCTCAAAATAGAACAATTTTCCATTACAAATATAAACGTCGAAAAATATTAAACATTAAACCTTAAAAAATGTTTAAACTTTAAATTGAAGCTTTTGAAATTAAAGAATTATTTAAAACACAATACTTATTAGGATGGTTAAAAATATAAGCTTTTAAAAAATTACCGTTTCACCTTGTTATTTTTTCCTATATCGTGACAAAATATTACTGTATACATTTTAGGCAAATCGGCGTATAATTAGTGCTCCTCATGCGGCGTTAAAGCTTTAATAGAAAATATCTCTCAAATTAATAAAGATAAGTGATTTTCAATATAGTTCTTTGAATTCGTCTTGGTTTCTACTAGAATTTTAGATGATTTATAAGCCATAATAATCTCAACATATGAGCAACAATATTTAAAATACAAAAAATATATTTTTTGCCTTAAATTGACCGATTTACTCGTATTATTTTTGTAAATGTGCACACTTTTCATCTATGGCAATTTTCTATAAAATCAATATTTTGAAAATTATTAATTTTTTAAAGGGTACTCGTTATATATTATCCTTTTGATTTTAGAGCAAATTGCAATAGATGAAAATTGTGCAGATTTACAGGATGAAAATTTGATGAAAACATTTGTTTTGTGTATTCTCATTATTGTTGGCAATTTGTGAAGATTATTGTGGTATATAAATCATCTTAAATTATAGAAAAAGCCAAGACTAATTTAGAAACCTGAATTTAAACTCGCTTATTTTTATTGATTTAAGAAATATTCTCTATTAAAGCTTTAACGCCGCACAGTGGGCTAAAGTTAAAAAGTCCGTGACAAAATCGTAGAACTTTTGATATAAATTACCTAAAAGGATGAATGTTTTTGGGATTTACAGATGAATAACTACATAAGAAAGAAAAAAATATGGCGAAGCTTTAAAAAAATATTGTTGACCTTGGAAATATAGGTTAAATTTGATATTTTATGACAAACATTCGTATTATGGAATACGACGGTCGTTTAGATATTATGTTTAATATGCTACATATATTTTCCAATAGAATGATTTCCACCAAGTAAATTTGACTATTCGACTTTTTTTTAAGGTTGTTGGGGTCTCTGAATCAGAATTTAAAGTCAAAATGTCCAAATCTAAAATGGCGGTTCCAATATGGCGGACCAAAATTGGAAAACCATTCCGATATGACTGAAAATTACTTTACGATGGTTTTCGGGGCTGCTAACTTCGAATCCAAAGTCAGAATGTCGAAATTCAAGATGGATTTTAAAATTGAAAATGGCGGACCCAATATGACAGACAGAAGTTGTAAAAATGAAACCGATTTGATTAGAAAGTTATTACGGGGGTAATGCCAAGGAGGGAAAGTGGGAGTTGGAAGACCGAGAATAAGCTAGACACACATTGAAACAAGGGTTGGTAATAAAGAAATAGAAGCGCTTTTATTGCCACTTACAATTGCTGAGAATGGCGGGTGCCGGCAAGCGCGTTGAGATACTTAAAGGATTCTGGTATCCTAGGAGCAGCCACTGGATGGTGGCACGAGTAAGGATCGCCGTATTTGATCCGGAATGGTTTCTCCTCGAGGTTGACGGTAATCCTAGAGACGTGGTGGGTGAGACCAGGATCGACAATTAGCACAGTTGGGAGGCACAAGGAATGCGGAAAGGTGGAAGCAACGTTCCCAGTAGAGAGCACAGAACGACTGGCTAGTCCAGCAACGGCACACACGTCGCCCGACGTTTCGGGATCCCTCGGGGGGTTTCGTCTCGTTTGGGGTTCGGCCCGCAACCCTTTCGTGCAGGGCCGTTCCGAGTTACATTTGATGGTAAAAATTCTGTTACAAAGTGCTACACCGGGATTCTTCAGGACGGTGAATTTAAATCTAAAGTCAAAATAAATAAATAAAATTTTAATCTACACTGAAACTAATATTTATTTTAAAGATTTTAACTATTTATAACCAGTTATTGTATATGAGGCTGATATATCTGATGGGCTATAATTATTAGTCAATCACGGTAAACAACAAAGGTTAAAATTTGTTTGTAGGTAATTATTTCTTTTTTTTTTCTATGACAATACATGTATATTAAAAAGACCTACAGTTTTCTCATCAAGCCACAAAAATATACATCAAAAGCATGAAAATTCCGCAATAGACACTTTATTTGATATAAATATTTTTAGATTAAATCCAACACTTTCTTTCGTATTGGATCCACCATTTTGAATTTTCAAATTTAGACTTTAGATTTAAATCAGCGAACTGCGAAACCCCTGATTAGCACTTTTAAATAAAATCTGTTTCATTATTGCAAGTTCGGTCCGCAATATTAAATCCGCTGTTTAAAATTTTCAAATTTAGACTTTCGATTTCTGATTTTCTTAGCGTCCGGCGGGTGAACTAATCCGAAAGTTGGCGCTCCAATCAGGAGGGCTTACATTTGTATGGGGTGCATGAACGAAGGTTATAAATTATTAAATAACTAAGTTTTATCGGAGAAATTCATAAAAAGATATCAAAGAATGTGTCGTACAGTAAAGATTCTATATTATTTAATAAGTGTGTGCAAAATAATAAGCGTGAAAACCATGTGAAACCTGGTTGCTGCTCAGGCTACGACGCAATAATGAAGAAAATAATCACTTTTTTATGGTACCAAAAATTATTATTTCGTTAATATAATAATTACAGGGTGGTCACTAGACCGAGAAACCGGGAATTTGTTAGAACTCGGTACAACCGGGAAATGACTTTCGGGAGATGGAATTGTATTAAATTTCAAATCCTATTCAAATGTTATTTCAGTCAAAATATTCCATTTTTAACCCATTCAATTTGGAACTATTGAACAATATTTTTATTGTTTTTTTTAACAATTTTTTATTCGTAAGTGAAATCGTTCAATTTTTTGTATAAATAACGGTTGAACAATTATTTATTTAGAAAACATTCGATAAGCTTAAGCGATATTTAGAAGTTTTGAAAAAACTAAAACATAATTTGAAACATTAAAATATTAAAAAAAAAAATAAATA
>CAKNWT010228278.1:911-11808 GCA_932066315.1 Andricus coriarius
TTGGGCCTAGTGGGGATTTCCAGCCCTAAATGAGCCCTTAATTTCTGAAAAAACCCGAATCAGATCAAATAAACAGTTTCGAAGTTACAGGTGTGGCGGGGCTAGCTTCATGTGAAGTGAGCGCGCAACCCTTTTTTTATAAAAAATTGCAGAGCCCAAAATTTTGGACCTAGGGTTCTTTCCAGCCCTTAATGAGCCCTTAATTCTTGTATGATTCTGGAATTGATTAAAGCACTGGTTTCCGAGTTATAGGTGTGGCGGGGCTAGCTTCACATGTGAAACCAGAGCGCGCACCGTTTTAAAAAGAACCAAAAGGAGTATAGGATTGGGCCTAGTGGGGATCGCCAGCCCTAAATGAGCCCTTAATTCCTGAAAAAACCTGGATTCGATTGATTAAATAGTTTCGAAGATACAGGTGTGGCGGTGCTAGCTTCATGTGAAGTGAGCGCGCAACCCATTTTTTATAAAAAATTGCAGAGCCCAAAATTTAGGACTTACGGCCCTTAAAAGCCCTAAATGAGCCCTTAATTATAGGATAGTTTTGAACTTGATTTTCAAAAAAGGCGGTGCTAGCTTCAGAGACGTAGTCGACGGGATAGACGGGACTTTTAGGACAGAGGGAAGACTCACGAAATATTCCCTCTCCACTGTGAGGGATCTCGCAAATTAAAGGAAGGGAAGGATTTGGAGCGTCGAGAAGCAGGTGAAGTCAATAAGGGAAAGCGATTCAAATTTAAAACGGTTTATTAACCGACTTACAGGGAGTGGTGGAACCCGCTGGCCCACAAGCGCTGTTAAAGATCGACGGCGCGATGAAGCCCGAAAGCAGGTGGTTGATTTCTCATATGTCGTCAGGTTGGTCGAAAGAAGCTTTCAAAGAGTTCAAGAGGCGCACGTACAACCGAATCACTGACGGGTTGATGAGATTAAACGGGGCGGTTTTGCCAAGGTATCGTCTACTGACTAGGCAGTATAAGGTGATCGTGCAGGGAGCACAAGACTGACCCTCCAGGATCAGGATTTGGGTATTAGAAGCAGGAAGTGATACTCTCCCCACTCCTGGTCCTAGGCCCACAGGGTCGTACGATTGTGGGGTTCCTGTAACTTTGTTACAACCTCCCCCCCCCCCCCCGTGGTGGGGGGGGGGGGGGTTTTTTTTTTTTTTGTTCGCACCTATCCAGTTCCTTGCCGAATGAAAGTAATGATTCTTCCTCCGTGATGTCGAGTTGCACATATGAATCTTCTTCTTGTTCCTGTGTCCGTTTATTTTCTTCCACCGATATTTTTAAAATTTCCTTGAATGTTTTATTTATTTCCACCCAACCGCCTTTGACGTACTTAGTTTTTGTCGGATCTGGAACTGTGTGGTGATTTTTTGTTTTGTTCGACATTTCGTCACAGTACGTGTCGTGAAAAATATAAAGTTGTACCGGAACCATCTTCTCGCAGTGACGACACTTCCACACCTTGATGTCTTCCATCTTTTTCTTTTTGTAACATAATTTAAAAATGCTAACTCTCGACCAAAAAATAAAATAAAAAATAAAGAAAATAAAATGAAATAAAATAAAATGCCAATTTTCTCCTAATGCTGGTTTTCACCGTACTTTAACTGAATTTAAAGTCTAAAGTCTCGGCTTTAACCATTCTTTCAGACGTTTAATTAATTTTTTCTTATATTCCAATCTTCTACACTTTAATTTTTTCTTTCCAGACATTCGTATCTTCTTCCGCTATTTTGTCCTCTTTGATTCTTCTTTCTGAAAAGTAACTTGTCTCTCAATTCTACTTTATTTAAATCAAAATTGTATCTTGGCCTCTTATAGCCGTATTTACTTTATTTTATTTATATTATTTATGCACCAATGAATTAAATTTATGTGACAGTAATTAATATATTTCAATTTCTAAGTGCAAGTGTAAAATAAAGATCTATTTAAACTTTTGTCTGTTGTGTAGGTTTCGAGTAAGTTTTCCTGTGGTGTTTGTGCTTTAATAGAAAAGAAAAGAACCATTTCATTCAGACTAAATTGTGACAGTAGATAAAAAAAAAAAAAGTCATTGAATTTTGAATTCATTGAATTATTTTTCTTTCCTCTCCATTGCCGCTAATTTTTTCCCTTTCCCCCCAAAATCTTTCACTCCTTTTTCCATTTCCTTCCTTTTTTCCTTCTCTTCTTCTTCTTGTCTCCACTTCAACATTCCTTCCCAATCTTCTCTTGCCAACAGCCCCCTTTTCAGTCTTTCCGTTGCTACGATGTTTTTAATTTTTTCATTGTGTTCCTTCTCCTCATGTCTCGCTCTTGCGTTGTCGATTTCTCGCGACTCTTCTCTGTCTCCTCTGGCTATTTTCGGATTTTTTGAATTTCTCCCTGCATTTCCTTTTCTATTCTGTCCTTTTTTATTTTATCCTCTTCTTCCCTTCTTCTTCTCCTTTCCTCCTCTGTTTCATTAAGGGGAGGTTGTCCTAACTCCCACCATGGTTTGCACCTGTGTGTCAATAGGGCTTCTTCTCCTATGAGAACTGCACGACAATTTTTGCATCTGACATAGCATCTTGGGACCATTTTGCTGTAATTGAATGTTTTTCCTGTTTTTCTAGGCTTTGTGAATGTAGGTGTAAGTGTTTCTGTCACTTTTTGTCGGTATCAGTGGTGTAAAAATTCAAATTATTTACATGCATGCCATTCAAAAGAAAAATTCAATTCCATCTTTTAATATTAAACTTTTTCATATCTTTAACATTCCAATTACCTAGTGATTTTCCATTCTTTGTTCTTATTTCGTAAATTGTTGGTGAAATCTTTGCTTTAATGAAAAATGGTCCTTCAAAATTTTTATTCAATTTTTCCGCCATTCCTTCCCCCTTATTTGATAATTTTTTATTGCTTTTTAGAATTTGTTCGCCAATTTCGAAACTTATCGGTGTACGTCTGAGATTATAATATCTAGATTGTGTTTCGTTCGCAGTATTTAAATTTTTAACTACTTCTTCTCTAATTATTCTTAATTTTTGCATTCTATCAGCCCATTTTTCAGACTCTTGGAATTCAATTTCGCTTTGATCATCTAAATCTTTAGTCAACGCTTGAATTCGTTGGAGTTCTCTACCTAAATTTAAGAAAGCTGGTGTAATACCTGTTGAAGAATGTTTACTCGTATTTAACGCAAATTGCAAATCATCTAAATTTTCATCCCATAATTTATGATCTTTTTCCAAGTATGCTTTTATTGCCGTTTTAATTGATTTGTTACATCTCTCAGTTGGGTTAGCTTGCGCATGATACTTAGGAGTTTTTGAATGCCTAATTCCAAAAGTTTTAGTCAAATTAATTATTGATTTATTTATGTATTCTTTGTCGTTATCTGTAAACAAAATTCTAGGTGTTCCCCATTTTGAAATTATACGCTTATGAAATTCTTCTTCAATTGTCGATGCTAATTTATTTTTAACTGGAATTATTTCCGCCCATTTAGTAAACATATCAACGAAAACTAGAATATATTGATTTCTGGACTTTGGCATTGGTAGCGGACCCATCATATCAGATGCTACCACTGTCCACGGTTCTTCAATTATTCTTTTTCCCATTAAACCCATCTGATTATTTACTTTCGGTTTGATTCTTTGACAAATGTTACATTCTTTTACGTATTTTTATGTTTCAGAGTACATTCCGGGACAAAAATAATTTTCGGAAATTTTCGCATAAGTTTTTTCCATCCCTAAATGGCCTGCTTGTTTATTGTGATGATTCTCAATTAAGACTTGTTCTCGTAATTCTTTTGGAATCATCAATTTCCATGGGTTTCTATCCAAATTTAAGCTTAATTTCAAAGGGTCGGGTCTATAAAAATATAATTGATTATCACGTGTTCTCCAGTTTGGATTTTCTTCTGGATTATTTTTAACTCGTGTCATTTTATTTTTATACCAATTATCTTCAATTTTTTTAAAATCTTTTTCCTCGGTTTCTACTATACTGGTTAAGATACTTGAAAATTTTATTTTATTTTCATTCGACCTTGATAATGCATCTGGAACATGGTTTAAACTTGCCTTTCTGTACATTATTTCGTAATCGTACTCTACAACTCTAAAGCCCACCGTGCTAATCTACCTGCTGGATTTTTTAAGTTATGAAGCCATTTCTTTTTCCGAAGCAGAGTATTTACGTTCTGCCCCATTAAGACCTCTACTTGCAAATGCTATTACAAAATTTTTACTGTTAATATTTTGTGTCAATACGACTCCTAAACCTGTATCGCTAGCATCGGTTTCGAGTTGAAATGGACTTCCAAAATCAGGGCAGGCAAGAATTGGTGCTGTCGTTAGTAGGTGTTTAATAGTCGTAAATGCCTGTTCCTGTTTTTCGGTCCATTCCCACTTTATTTCCTTTTTTAATAGTTTTTGCAGAGGCTCTATTATTTCTGCAAATTTCGGAATAAATTTCCTATTCCACGAAGCCATTCCTCTTAATCTTTGAATTTGTTGAACTGTTTTTGGCCTTGGAAAATCTAAAATTGGTTTTATCTTATCATCTACTTGTAAACCCTTTTCATTTACTTTAAATCCTAGGTATTTTATTTCTGAACAACCAAATTCACATTTGTCTAAACCTATTGTTAAACCTGCATTTTTGATTCTATCCAGAACAATATCCAAATTTTTTAAATGTTCTTCAAAATTTGTTGAAACTATAATTATGTCATCTAGGTAAGAAAATACATGCGGTTTTAATTCTGATGTTATTATTCTGTTCATATTGCGCTGGAATGTAGCAGGAGCATTTGTTAATCCAAATGGCATTCTCTTAAACTGGTACATTCCTTTGCTCGGGACAATAAATGCTGTTATTGGTTTAGATTCCTCGTCCAACGGTATCTGATGATATGCTGAACGAAGATCTATTTTAGACATGTACCTTGCTGATCTTAGTGTGTCCAATATTTCAGACATTATAGGTATTGGATATAAATCTTTCTTTGTTACTTTATTAACTTTCCTAAAATCCAAACAAAATCTATATTTACCGTTAGGTTTTTTTATCATTACCATAGGATTTGACCAATCGCTATTAAATTGTTCTATGATTTTCTCCTCTAAAAGTCTATCTACTTCCCCATACATAAATTCTCTTATTTTTGGTGATACATAAGAATATCTTTGTTTAATCGATTCATGTCCCTGGATATCTATTTTATGACTATTTATATGTGTCGGTTTTAATTCTGTTCCCTGTTCCATTATTTTTCTTCGAATCAATTTTTCTAATTGCACTTGCTGTGCTTCATTTAATTCTACTATTCCTTCAGAAATTTCCTCGCAAAATTCTAAATTTTTCTTCCTTTCTTCTTTAACGCGTGCAGTGTTATTATTTATTACTGCATTATTTATAAAATTATACCAATTACTTTTTCTAATCGCGAATAATTTTTCTATTACCGAATCATTCTTTTCCTCAGTTTTATCGATAACTGTTTTCAATTTAGAATCCTTCTTCTCTTTATAAAATTCCAATGGCCCTTTAAATTCTGTTCCTAATTTCCTATCCTTATTTTTCGTATATAAATTCGTATTTATTTTACTGTCGCTCTCTATATTCTTTCTATCCTTGTTTGTTTTCCTGTCTACTCTCTCTTTATTTTGACTAGCCTGCTTATCTAATCTACTGACGCCCACGCTGGCTCGTGCCAGTGTTGCGTCGCTCGCCTTGTAGGGTTTAGGGTGTGCGGCTGCATGCCCCCGTAGAATCTGTGCCGGCTGGGGTGCTGGCAGGATCGAGTATCCTGCATCACCTGTAAGGACGGCTTGGGGTGGGGTGTGTGGCGACACGGGAGAAGAGACTTCGCACGGTAGCAAATCTGTCTCTTTCTCTCGCACGTGATTTCTCAAGCTAATCTTAGTTCCGAATTTTAATTTCATTTCCTCATTCTCCCTACTTTCATTTTCCTCGGTATCGTTCATTACCGGTTCCTGCATTCTACTCATATTCGCTTGTATCGCATACTTAATATTTGGTAATTCTGGTAACCACCAAATCTTTTTCTCAAAATCCATTTTTAAACCCAATCTTTCTATCATATCGGTTCCTATTATTCCTATCGATCTTAAATCTGGTACCAGCCTGAATAATAAGTATTTTTCTATATGACCTACTTTGATTGGAATTAAAACCTATCCTATAATTTTTAATTTTTCTCCATTTGCGACCATTAATGTATCATTTTTAGGTTTTTTAATTTCGTAATCTAACTCTTTTATTGTCTTTATGAATTTTTCACCTATGTATGAGTGAGTTGCACCTGTGTCAACTAACACTCTGAATTCATGATTTTTTAAATTTATCATCAGGTGAAATCTTGTTTCGTCCGAGTCATTTGTGTCTATGTCAAGTAATTCTGACGGTTTTTTATCTCGTTGATTATTATCCGTCTTTAATAACCACCGCTTGCATTTCCCTGATTTATTTTAAACCAACAATCACGTAAAAAGTGGCCTACTTTCCCGCAATTGTAGCATGTAATGGGATCTCGCGATCTATAGTTTGAATTTCGGTTTCCTAAATTTGGATCCATGAAATCCTGTGCACTTGGATTCATTTCACCTTTTTTATTATCCCTACTATTTTCTTAATTTAAATGTTTCATATTTTTATTCTGTCCATTATTATCTTTTTTGTCTTCTGACTGATTATTACTCTCTTCCGCATTATATAAAAGCGCTGGTATTTGCGGAGACTTATTTCTTTGTTGTGTCTGTGTGTTTCCTAACAGCTGACTAATTGCTTTTAATAATTGGCCCGCTTGGTTTTGATTTTTATAACCATTATAATTACTATTAAATCGCGGATTTCTTTGGAACCCTGGATTATTTTGATAATTATTATTATTTTTAAATCGTGGATTAAAAAATCTGGGATTTCCATTTGGAAATCTCGGTTGGAATTCTTGTTTGTGTTGTTGGTTTTGATACCTAGGTCTAAATTGGTTTTGTTGATTTTGATCACAACTTTGTTTTTGATCTTTATATTGATGCTCGTTTTTAAATTTATTTTGATTTTCCTCATTTCCTATATTTTTGATGCTTTTATCATTTTTATTATCATCTTTGTCTAAAATGCTTAATTGTTGACCTCTAATTTTAGACTTTGCCAATTCCGTTTCCCATTCACGTCCTAATATTTCTAATTCCGAAAAATTTGAAAAAGCATTTCTGGCGATATAAACTTTGCATTCAATCCTCAAATTTTCATACGTTTTTCTTAATTGCCATTCTAGGCTTGGTCGTGGCATTAATTTTTCAAAAAGTTGTTTTATTTCCGTAACGAAAGCATGAATATCTTGCTCTTTTTTTATTGCAAAATTTTATTTTATTTTTAACTATTTTTGAATACTTTTCATTTAAGTATGCTTCTTTAAAATCGTCGATAAATTGGTCCAAATTTTGCCAATTATCTCTATTGACCTGAAACCAACTTAAAGCTTCTTCTTCAATAATAGCATCTAAATTTTATAAAATATCTGATTCATTAATTTTATAACCACGTTTAAATCTGAGTAAGCTATTTAAAAAATATGAAGTACTGTTTTCCGTATTATTTTTAATTTTTATTGGCCAGTTTGACATTATTTGGAATGGTGTCTGTATCATTCCAAATGGAAAAAAAGTTGCTAGAATTTCATTTACATTATTTTCATTCATCTCTTCTCTATCCCTATCGCTTTCTCTAATTCTATCCATTCTACTTTGTCTTTCAGTTTCGAATTTAGGTAAGTTTGATTTTCTCATGATTGATTGCCTTTGCACTGGTCTCTGTAACGAGTATCTGTCCCTGTGACCGCTGCTTCTATTATTTGTTATTCTTTTTCTTGTATCAGTCAACGCGTGTCTTCGGTCGTTAAATTCGAGTTCTGTTTCTTCGAAATGAACCGTATTATTTCATACCTTATTACTATGATTCACTACATTTTGTGTCGTATTTAAAATTCTATCCATTTTATCGTTTAAATTTTGAATATCTTCTGAAAGTTATTCTATTGTAATTTTATCTCTTTTATTCTCTTCAAAATTAATTAATTGTTCTGCACCATTCCAAAATTAATTATTACTTTCTAAAAGCGAATCGATTTCAAAAGTTGTACTATTGATTTTTGCGTTTTCCTTTTCTTGCCTTTCTATCTCTATTCGCAGTTTTTCACGATTATTCTTGTTTTCTCTGCTCTTTCTCCATCTATTCTATATTTTTCTTTTCGAAGAGTTTCTTCTCTTTCTCGACTACTCAATTCTAAACTTCTTTGTCTCTTTCTAAGATTTCTAGTTCTTTTCTCTTCGCTTCTATTTCGTTATTTATCCTAGTTCTTTCTAACTCCTGACTTTCAAGAGTGATATTATTTTCGATTTCTATTCTCCAATTACCCAATGTATTCTCAGTATTTGGAGACAATATACCAAGTGGAGGCCTGTGTGAGGGATGGTCTAGTCTGTGTGCATTTGGGGTACTTTCTGTATGTGTTTGTGTTTGTCTTCTTGTTCTTGATATTGTAATTGTCGCATGACTTTCCATATTTTCTCCTCTATTTACGTTTTTGCTCGATTGTCTATCTCTGCTCTCATTTTCTAAATTATTCGCACTCGCTTGTGCGTTATTTTCCTCAACTATAATTTCTGGAACTACATTATTTGTCCTATCATTTCTTCCATGGTCCGACGTGTTTGCCAATTTTGAAATAATTTTTATTTTACCCGACCTTAGTCGCATTAGACTTTTTCTATTCTTTCTAATCTATAGGGCCTAGCTCAGGGGTTTCTGTGGCTGATTAAAACCCGGCACGTTCACTCAGGTGAGCGTCTCGGTTTTTACTACTGCAGGGTTGTGCGTGGCCTGACCACGTAGCGAAAGTACCCACTGAGGGCGGGAACGCTTGGGGCTGCTTGGCTTACGTCACTCTAACTTCGATTTTTGCGCGCCAATTTCTTTTACTGAAGCCGTTTGGCTTTTGTTTTCTACAGTTTTCATTGAATTTTCCTCTAGTTTTTTCCTATCAGTTCATTTTTTTGATTCTATTTAATTGCTGTTTTATTTTTCATTTTTAAATCCTTCACTTATCCAATCCTGCTACAAGGAGTATAGATAAGGCGTTTTTTCATCAGGATAATTTTTGATTTATTAAAGGTGGTAGGGCTTGCGAGCACGCGAAGTATACCAACTATTTTTTAATGACATATATCAACAGTCAACCCGCATTTTATCGAACTAAATTACATCTTTACCCGCACTTTTTCTAAACAATATAAATGTCCAATTTCATCAATAATTTTTCATCAAGAATTTTCAAAATTTGAATTTTTCCCTCACCACAATTTTCAATATAAATGTTTACTCTCCAATGGCACACATGCATCAATTAAAAAATTTTCTTCTCATCATTCTTGACGACTTCTATTCTCGACTTGAAGGATTTTTGGTAGGATTGTGGGTTTTTTAAGGAGGGCGCCAAATTCGTGAGGGATCTCGCAAATTAAAGGAATTCAAATATAAAAGGGTTTATTAACCGAATTACAGACAGTGGTGGGACCTGCTGGCCCACAAGCGCTGTTAAAGCTCGATGGCGTGATGAAGCCCGAGAGCAGGTGGTTGATTTCTCAGATGTCGTCAGGTTGGTCGAAAGATGCTTTCGAAGAGTTCAAGAGGCGCACGTACAACCGAATCACCGACGGGTTGGTGAGATTAAACGGGGCGATTTTGCCAAGGTATCGTCTACTGACTAGGCAATATAAGGCGATCGTGCAGGGAGCACAAGACTGACCCTCCAGGATCAGGATTTGGGTATTAGAACCAGGAAGTGATACTCTCCCCACTCCTGGTCCTAGGCCCACAGGGTCATTAAAAAGAGCAACTCAAAAACTTTCGAAAGGGGTAAAAACCTCGATTTCGATTTTTTTGGAGTAAGCCCCCTTTCTTCGGCGCACATCACATATGAGCATTCATTCAATTTGTTTGTTTTAACATCTAATGATTATTCAATCTGATGAAGGAACCTGTGCAGGTTCCACAACGCTATGTTATCTGGATATTTTTCCGAAAAACTATTTAATTAAGATTTAAAAAATTATTGTCTGGAAGCTGTCGTAGATCTTTGTTACCATCCTCACATATAGGAACCTGTATGATTTTCAAAGATGAAATAAAATGCTGCACAGTAATTTTCTATAAGAGCTACAGCTATGCTGCAGTTTCTGTTGACTTTGAGATTGCCCAAGTACATATATAGGGTAACTATAGTCCTTTATTGAAATTATTGCACTTTATATATTTTTAATTATTTGCTAATTAACTTAATAATATTAGGATTACACAGCTCCACAAAAAAAAATTGTCTACCCCAGAAACCAGAACAGGCTTACCCTACGTTTTTAAGGTCGCTGAATCCGAATCCGGGGCCCGCTTGGCTCTGTCACGTCAAATTTCGTCCCTAATTTAATAAAAAATGAAAATCGTTTACTTCAGGTGAAGCATGATTTTTACCTATGAAAAATGGTCATATTCTATTGTTTCGAGGTTGCTGAGTACGAATCCGCAGTTATTGTGGTTCTATGACGTCACGCTTCGTCCCTAACCTAAAAAAACGGTGGATTGGTAATTTTATTAAAACATGTATTTTTTCAATGCAAAGTGGCCATAGCCTATGCTTTCGAGGTTTCGGAGTACGAGTTCGGAGCTGTTTTGGTTCAATTACGTCATACTTTGTCCCTAACCTAAAAAAACCAGTTTGTCGGTAATTTTATATAAAACATGTTTTTTTTTCAATGCAAAGTGGCCATATTCTATGTTTTCTAGGTTCCTGATTACAAATCCTGAATTCGTTCGGTACCACGGTCCCAGCCTTTACACTT
>CAKNWT010228279.1:1223-11253 GCA_932066315.1 Andricus coriarius
TTGTATTGCTGACATGACAGCGCACGCGAGTCAACTTAAATTGTGGTACCCCTCCTTAAATGAAGAAAGAATAGAATTCGATTTCAACGATTATCTTAGCGAAGACTCAAACGAAGAAGAAAGAGCGTTAACAGTAGAAGGTAATGAAATAGTTGACAGCGAAAGCGATCCCGAGTTAAAAAATGCAGAAAATGAGACAGGACGACCGAGCGAAATCGGTGACCACCTCAGCGTTACGGAGTGAATGTTAGCTATTAAAAAAAAATGATCCTGTAAAGATTTTTTTGAAAAATAACTTTTGTCTCTCAACTCGAGGCCGAGTTAATCGAAAGGATGGCCGAGTGTTAGGTTTTTGCGAAGTTCGTTGTAATGTGTAGGTTCTTAATGTAGGTAGGTTAATGTGTAGGTTAATTAATGTTCGCAATAGCGAAGTATTAAAATGTCGTGGAGAGGGGGAAAAAAAGAACGAGACGCGTACGGAGAGAAGCAGGAACAGAGTCAGTCGTCTGCGAGCATGCGAATCGTGTAACGAAATGAGAGCGAAGAGCGTGAAAGTTCGAATAACCGACAAACCGACGAAAACTAATAGAGCGAGCGCGATCGTAATAAGTGCGATATTTGAGCGCGATATCAATTAAGAGCGTTTCATTATTCTCTGTATGTTAAATTCTGAGAGTTTACTAAATAAATTCCATCCAACCAAAAGTGCGTGTCCAATTACTAATCGAACCTTTCCACAGAGTTTTGCGGTGAATTCAGTGCGCTAATACTACTTCCTATCCTTTTCACAAACTTTCCTTCTCCATTCCTATTCCTACTTCCTTCTCTTCTTCTCCATCTTACCCAACACCCCCTTCACTCATGCTACTGTCCTTTTGTCCCCCCTTTCATGCATCAATACCTCCATGCTTATCCCATTTGTTTCCACCTCCATGCACTCCTCCAGCTAGTGCTCCACTCTTGTATCCCCCTTCCCGCACACTTCACACATCCGCTTCTCCCTAGAAATCCAGTACCTGTTAAACCCCTCCATGCATCCACATCTCATCCTCGCTGTAAGCTCCTGACTTCCTTTCTCACACAAATATTGTGTTCTCCCCCTTGGCATAGTTCACTCATAGTTCCCGTTAAACCTTGACTCTCTTATTCTCTCTTCCCTTGCTACCTTCTCTCCCTCCATGTTGTTTTTCTTAAGTATTTCATATACCTTCCTTCCTCGTGCCTCCTTCGGACTTCATCCATCAGCAGTCTATTCGTCCTAGAATACCTTTCCCTTTCAACCTTCATCTTTCCTTCCCCTCTCCTGTTCTCCTTCTCCCAACAAAGACTCCCTAACCAGCTTACTTCCTCCCTCTTCCAAAAATTTCTCCCCATATTTACACGCCCGACTCCCATTCCTTCCATCCCCACACCTCAACTCCATACAATAGTACACTCATCACTAGTGAGTCAAACAATTTCACTCTCCTTCCAAAATCATCTGCGAACAACTTCTTTCCCAACCCCCACACCTGCCTCATCACTACATTTGACCTCCTCACTCTCTCTTTTGTGTGACCATTCACTCCCCCATTTCTCCGGAACAAGAAGCCCAGGTACACAAACTCTTTCACACCCTTCACTTCCTTTCCCTTGCACTTCTACTTCCCTCCTTTATCCCTCCCACCTCCTTTCATAAACACCATAACCTTGGATTTTTCTGCATTCAGCTCTAACCTATTCTTATCCAGGTACCTTCTCAACTTCTTCATCATCTCTTTTTAAGCCTCCTCGCTTCTTGCGACAAGCACTATGTCATCTGCATACGCGAGTGACCAAATTCTAATCCCTCCTTCCCTAACTTCTCCTACCACTCTGGCTTCCAGCTTACTTTCCATATCCGCGATTAAAATCGCAAAAAGCGTTGGGCTAGGCGGACACCCTTGCCCACTATCCATCCAGAATCCATCCGAAATTCCCTCCTCTCCTCTTACCTTATCTTTCGTCTCTTTATATATCTCCCTTACCCTCTCGATCAGGCTTCTTTCCACTCCCCTCTCTTCCATCGACTCCCACAACTTCTCCCTGTCCACCAAAGGAAACGCGCCTTTGAGCTCCACAAAAAACGCGTACACTCTCGATCCCTTCTTCGCTAATTCTCTATCCACCACGTGCTGCAGAACGTAGATATTGTCGATGGTACTGCTACCCGTCCTAAAGCCCGCCTGCATCTCTGGCAATATACCTTTCCCCTCTATCCCTATCTCCTTTTTATACAATGGCACTATTAACCCCTTTCTCCACCCTCGCGGGAATACTTCACCCTCCATACTTTCTTCACTACCTACTTCAGCCTCTCCCTAACCTATTGTATACTACATATCCACGCTTCGTTGTCTACACTGTGAGAGAAATCTGTACTAGATTTAGTATACATGTAATGGAAGGAGGAATGCACAACATGAAATTAAATTTAGTATATGAGCGTACAGTAACTTTAGTATTTGCATATACTGAAGTTAGTATACACGTCCATGAAATGTAGTATACGCGTATACTGAATTGAGTACACGCTTATAGTAATTTCACTGTACGTTTATACTAATTCTAATATGTATATGCATATTAATGGTAGAGAACTGGTAAAAAATTTTTATTCCTTTCGAAAAAAGTTTATCTAAAAAGTTTTGACCAGCTCCGAAGCAGGTCAGAGTGAGAAGTAAGAAGTAAGAAGGAGCAGATCTGAGTGCTTTCGGAATCCACCAGTGCAGATTTACGTTAATAATTTGAATGTATATGTTGAAGGGAAGACTTCGCAGATCCTCGGAGAAACAAGCCGAACCTTTTAGCATCAAATAAGAACAAATGCAGCGGCATGCGAGCCTGCCACCGGCCACGTTGTGCGTTCTGCGTAAATCAAAACGCGCTTGCGCAGCTGAATATAATAAACACGCATATGAATTTTAGTATACAGAAACTATGAAATTCTTATACGTAAAAGAATTTTACTGTGCACTTAATAAGTTTAGTATGCGTAAGTAAACTAAAATTACAAAGTGTAATGAATTTAGTAAACATATAGGAAATTCAATATACCCGTGTATACTGAAATTGCAAACATTTCTAATAGTGTACCCCATCCAGCCCTGCTGCATTTGACCTTCTTAACATCCTTATCTGTTTCTGTATCTCCTCGTCATTTAACTCCTCCATCTCTGCCTCCCTCGTTCTTATACTGCAATCATCTCTTTTCCTTGAATCTGAGCCCTGAAATGATTCTACAAAAAACTCCCTCCACTCCTCACTTTCTACTTTCTCGCTTATCCCCACTCTACGCTTTCTAAACCTATTCATTATCTTCCACACGTCCTCCTCTGTCTTAACACTTTCCAATTCCTCTTCCAGGTCCTTCTCCTTTACCTGTTCTTTCTTCTGACACATCAATCTGAACTCCTTCCTCATTTTTACGTACTCCTCCCTTTTCGCAGTTCCCTCTTTCCACTTCTTGTACTTCTTCTTCACCTTCCTATTCATCTTTTTGCATCCCCTATCCCAACATGGCTTCACCATTCCTTTCTTCTTTCTGAATACCTTCTTTTGGACATACCCTTTCACTTTCTGTTTCAAATCCTCCCATATCTCTTCCACCGACTCCCCTGAAAAGCGTAGCCTCCATATTTGCTCCTGATACATCTCTATCACCTCCCTCGTTCAGCTCAACCTCCCCCCGTCAACACTTCTTCCCCATCTTGCCTTCCGCCTCTGTCCTCCCTTACCCACAACTCTAATGGCTGATGGTCTGATTGTACCCTCCATTCCACTGTGAATCTCTCCGTCTCCTCCCACGCTTGCATATAAATGACTACATAGTCTATCACTGATACCCCTACCTTACTTACATACGTGTATTCTCCCTCTTCGTCCCCTGTTACCATACCATTCGCCACCGCCTAGACTCTATCCTCCATCCAGTCCCTTAGAATCTTCGTCTGCTTATTTATTATCTCTTCCGTCGATTTCCCTTTAAAGCTCTCCCCTTCCCTGTACAGGCACCCTTCCCTCCCTATCCTTGCATTAAACTTCCCTCCCAGTACCACCATACCCTCGTCTCTTTCGCCCAGCTAGTCTTCCACCCTTTCTTTAAATCTTTTCATCCCATCCTTATTGCACACTGTCACAAACTTACACAATACCCCTTCTATCTTTACTACTCTCATTTGCACGATCTCCCCCTCTCTCCGAGAATTTCTTCCTCTGATCCATCCTTAACCTCCGTTATAATTCCCCCACTAGCTCTTCCTTTCTTCTTCACTCTGGCTGCCTCTTGGAGTCTCCACCTATACCCCCTTAATAGCTTTGGCTCTATTCTATCCCATTCCTTTCCCTCTACCCATGTCTCTACCAGTCACATAACTTCAAATTTTTGGTTATACCTCCATAACTCCTAATCTTTCTTCTTTACCCCTGCTACATTTCAGTATAGCACCTTCACTACTCCTCCACCCTGATTTACCCCCACCCCCCTATTTCCTACGCTACAAATTCCCCTGCGCTTCCTTAAGCACCTCTTCCTCCTCGTCCCACACCCACATTTTCTCTTCTACTTTCATTTTCCGATACCCTACCCTCGCCGCTCTCCATTCACTCCTTTCCCTCCTAGCCCTGTCATTCATCCCTTTCCTTCCTCATGAAATCGTGATCGATGAAAATCCCCTTATCCTTTATCCTATTTTTATTTTGCATTACCCCCAACTTCTCTTCCCAGTGGAATTAGTACTCTTTCATTTGTTGTTTAAACCTGGATATTTGATGAAACTTGTGAGTCGAGGCACTTCCTTTGTCTGATTTTGTGACATGTGTGGGGCCCAATTTGTAGCCCTTTTCTTGCTGATGGCTACATGCTCTTCAATAAACTATTATGATAGCTTTTATATTTCGAAATAATATAGTCGCTCTTTTTATTTTTTGTAAAAGAGCACAACATCCTCTGTAGAATAAACTTTCCGATTTTCTCTAAGATGAAGTCGATTAGAATAAAATCTTTAATCGCAAAAATCAGGATTGGCTATGAAAATAAAATGACATTTTGAATTCATTGGAATTTAGTAGATAGGAAGTAAAATTATCGTGAAATTGATGATCGAGGATCATTGAGAAGAGTGATGCCCTCCCTGATCGAGAAAGGCATGCGTAGCTGATAATTATGCTGTAAGGCATGACGAGAAACGTAAATGGGTGTTTGTGTCTAGAGTTTCCGGTAATACATACAACGCGTCCGCACTGATATCTGAATAATACGCTTTCATATTAGTAATTCTTACTACTTGAAACCAGTTGAAACGTAATCGTTCTGCCAACGAATTTAAATCCGCCACAGGAAATTCGCAAAGCTTTTTTTATTAATAGTTAACAGGCCTCGTATTTCATATTGCAGAAAAATATCTATAGGAGATATTTGATTCAGAAATATCATTCAAAGTGACTGTAGAAGCAAAAAGTGAAAGATTTGAAATCCGTGTGATTTCCGAAATCGCTCCGAAATCACGAAAATGAGTTACGAGAATATCAGTGAAAACCTCGTCTAAAATAAAGAAAATGCATATCAAATATTTACGAATCTTGACAAATAAAGCAGATACGAGATACTTATGAAATCCAGCAAGTCACATTCAGAAATTTGAACTCATATATCGCTATTATTTTAACTTGAATTATAATTCAATTACTTCAATCTATTTTTTTCTTTCCACAAGTAGAAGCTTCCATTTAAAATCTAAATCATCACTCATTAACTCTTTGTAAATATATTAAAACGTATTATATAATATAATATTCCGTTACTTGCTTCTTAAGAATTTATTTGTGATATTGACATTAATGCAGTGCATAGTGTGCAATTTCAGGATGTTTGTATGCTTACTTTAATATCCGTTATCGTTAATGCAATATTCTCCGAAGAAGCTGTGAACTCTTGCGAAGTTAATCGCACTCGGCTCATTATAATACAAATATCCGCTATGGTAGCACCAAACGCAACGCAAACGGAAGTCAAGTACTCCACGATGTACTCGAGTCAGGTACTTGTTGCATTCCTGAAGGTGACGTGACGTGCGACAAACTACAACGGATATTCTCCGATCCCGCGCATTTATAACGGAATCTTCCTGTTTTAATACACCACGCGAGCATGCACACTCTTACAGAATGATGACACGCAATAATGATATGTACATATGCTGACTGCCCTTCGTTGCATTATTGTGTATGACCCAGATCAGGACCATTCTGCTTTGCTGCCTTCAACTCGATCTCGCAGTTCTGAGAATCCTTTACTATATTAAATTATTATTCTTATCAACGTTACATATTTCATTTATTACATTCTTATTAATATCTGAAAATGATAAAATTTGTCGGTGCATGTCTGTCTGTATGTCTGTATGTCTGGTTGGTGACTTGAAAGTTGTATAGCCACATTAACTTTTGAAGGATTTGACAAATCGAATCAGCCTTTGCTATACTTCGTTAGGGTCCCAGAATAAAGGTCAAGTTCGTTAACGAGGTTAATTGAACCAGAACCCAAGTGGAAATTTACAACTGGCGCGGTACTGGCATTAGTACAATCTGTCACTCGGCTGGGAGTTGTCTGTCGGTACTGCGGCCGTACTGGAAATGGTATTATGCCTGTACCGGCATTTGAACGTAGTACTGCGGGGCAGTACTGAACCAGTAATGCGCCAACGCTCAGAAAAACTCCTTAAGTCGGCTTCCAGCCAGCACTTAAACTCAGTACTGGGCCAGTACTAAACCAGTACTACACCAACACTCGGCAAAACTCCTAAGTCGGCTTCCAGCCAGCACTTGGACTCAGTACTGGGGCAGTACTGAACCAGTACCACGCCAACGGTCGGCACGGTACAGTTGATCAGCACTGGCATTGCTCCTCATTTACAACTGGCGCGGTACTATGCCGTTCGTAAGATCCGGCATAAGTTCGACTTTTCCGCCTGAGAATTAAAAAATTTAGAGGATTTTTAATACTCAACATTTTTTCTTCGAGATTTTCTGAAATTAAAGCACGTTCTACAGCAGTTATATATATACACACTGGGGTCTTGCTTTACCAGAACCTGATATACCGGATAAGGTGGTCCAAGGGGGCGAGCGGTAGGCGCTTGCAAGCTCAGCGGAGTTGCGCAGTTTACGGTTCGACATTATAAGAAGCCACGAGCAAGAAGGAGAAGACGATCGGGTTTGAGGGTCCCAATTTACCGTGAAGGCCATTGAGTTAAGGCCAAATTCATAGTAGTCATATTCATAAGTGCGAAAGAGATGCTCTTATGCGCCATATAGTAGTGTCTCACTCGCTCTCACGCTTCTCTATGACTACTATGAAGTTGACCTTACGGGTTTATGCGCTATTTGTCGCAAGGGTCATCTAATATGTGAATATTGCACAAAATTATGCTTATTGAGGCAAGTGGCGTTTTATGCACTATTGTAGAGTACTCTTCAATTGTTGTCCAAAGTTCTGGTACATAACAAAAAGGCTTTCAAATTATCTTAATGATCTCAAATTTCATAAAAATTAAAAAAGTTATATCGACTGTTACATGCAAAATGGAATTAATTTCAGGTAAATCCGTATAAAGAATCAAGTTACGGTTATCCCATATAAAAAATTAGGTTAAAATTGCTCTGCATACGGAATCAATTCTATTTTAATCGATTTTTACGTTTGGAATTTTGGTGATAAAATAAAACAAATAGGCCGCTCTACAAGCACGTATTAAAATTGCATGTATGCGTTTTTATTCTATTGCAAAAAATTAAATTCTCAAAAAATATACTTCATTCCGTATAGAGAGCAACTCTTACCTTATTTCTGTACGGAATAACCATAACTGGATTCTTTATACGGACCTACCAGAATTCGATTCCATATTGCATGGATCAGTCGATATGATTTTCAAAGTTTAGAAAAGTTTCAAATATAGCAAAAACTGTTTTCTGACAAATTGGAAGATTTCAATAGATATTTTTAGTATAATTCATCGTTGACTTTTTCGTTTCAAAGACAATCTCCAGAAAAATCCTTATCCATATCTACAATCGGAAAATATTAAGCGTTCCAAAAGTTAGTTATATAAGTCGAAAAAAAAGTATTGAAATTACGAAAAAATGTAATCAAGCCATCCTATTTGTTGAGTGCGAAGCGCGAGAGTGGCAATATGTCGCACGTGCTTTGAGAGTCTTTTTTACAATTAAATATTGAAAAAGAATGTTTAGTTCCGCTGTAGTTCATTTGGGATTTGAATCACAGTTTTAGTTTTAAGTTACAATATTTATGATATTGTAATGAAGTCGAAATGCACGCATGGAACGTACATGGGCATGATTATTTTTGAGAACAAAATACTTCATACAATGGAACATTTTTTTAGGTTAAAAACTTACTAGATTATGTAATCTTCAAAGTAATATCATTTACAGTTGAAGAATTTTGAATGATTGAATGCATTTAAGATTTAATAATTTTAGCTTGAAATTTTCAAAATTGTTTGATTTAAATTTGTAGTCCTTTAAAATTGTAGAAATTCAAAATAAAAGCTTTAAGGGCATTTGATATTTACCATATGCGAAATTCAGTTTCACACGTTTGTTTCCACAATAATGAATATTTGTATCGGAAACTTTTAATAATGGTGGCGTACATGGAAGCAGATTTAGAGAGACTATTTCTTGTTAGAATAATTAAAAATTATATTCAAACTAGGCGCCATGCGTCTATTATAAAGATTTTCGAAACCGGCTTAATCAACACAAAAAATTATTATTATGCATGATAATATGATGGTTTATGGCGATTTAATCCTTAATTTTGCGTAAACAGACAATGAAGCAAATAAAAAGAAATTTTGTTTGACATATTTTTTAAAATTATAATTTATAACGGGGTCAGTATAAAAACGAAATGTTCAACATCAGCATGTCACGAAACAGTATTTAAAATGTTTAACTTTTTTATCTTTATATCACGAAAAATTGAGGAGATCCTGAGGGAAAGATGGAGTCCCGTAAGATAAGGAGGTCCCGTGGGTTAGTAGAAGTCGCGATAGATAGTCTGAGTCTGGGGTATGAAGGAGCTTCCGAGGGATAGTTGGGATGCGATGGGATAAGGAGGTCTCATAGTATAGTGGGGATCGACATTGTTAGGTTGGGTCCCATGGAAAAAATGAGATCACGAGGGGTAGCTTGGAGCCCGTCTGTTAAGAAATTTCCATGAGATAAGTGAGGGACCTGATAGATAGGTTGGGTCCCGTGAGAGCAGTGAGATCACGAGGAATAGTTCACTTCCCATGGCGTAAAGGAGGTTCCTTGGAATATTTGGGGGTTCCGGGGAAAGGGGGGATCAAATTGAAAGCCTAGTTATATAATTTCCAGTTTGAAGTGTTTGCAAATAAATTATAGTATAGTATACCAGGTGTATAAGCTTAAATCCGCTGTTTGCTCAGAGATGGCGGTAGTGAACATATTTAGCTACAATAGAAACGTCATGCTTTTTTTTGCGTGAGTTCGACACCTGGCTACATAAATCAGTGCACATATTCAGTTTTTTTATACAACAACATAAATTTTTCCTTGAGTAATCATGTCTAGTTTTGTGCCAGAAAAGGAGCATTTGCGGGAAGCTCTACTTTTTTGCTTCAATTTGAAGAAATCGGCTGCCGAATCACATCGAATGCTTGTGAAGGCCTATGGTGACAGTGCTTTATCGGAAACAACTTGCAGAGACTGGTTTCGTCGATTCAAAGACGGTCATTTTGACTTGAGTGACAAAAAGCGTGAAAATCGGCCCAAAAAAGTTGAGGACCATGAATTACAGGCTCTTTTGGATGAGGACGATACACAAACACAAAAAATGCTTGCCGAACCGTTAGGTGTTACTCAACCGGCCATTTCCATGCGTTTACATGCCATGGGAAAGATCCAAAAAATGGGAGAATGGGTACCCCATGAATTGAACGATAGTCAGATGGAGCGACGCCAA
>CAKNWT010228357.1:367-11370 GCA_932066315.1 Andricus coriarius
TTTCGCGTTGTAGCAATTTTAAATCCCAGAATTTCTTATGTTCGACCCATTCTAATATGTATATATTTATTCATTTTTGTTGACTTGTAATGGAGAAATTGATATCGATATCTTAGGTTACATTAACGAAAAGCACGCTGTGGCTGCGAATGAGCTTCCTTAGATTTTCGCGAGTTTGCAATTACGGAAGTTGTCGACAATTTATTGGCATATATTGATCAATATTATTATTTTCAATCGTTTTAAGTTACTGGTATTTCCTAATTTAGGCACTGTCTAGTATTACGGATTTTTTGGTAAGACTAGCCGGTCAGCCACAGGACTAGGGCTAGTATTACAGAAAATTTCTTAATAGCAGACAGTGAGAATAATTTATCAATTGGACTTTAAATACTATTACCTGAAAAATTATTTTAAATGCAAATGTTGATTAGCATACGCCAATTAATTGCACGTGACTGAAGAGAGAAAAAATTAAACTCATACAAAATTGATTCCTTAGCACCAATAATCACCGGTCGACATTTTATTTATTTTGTAATAATAGTAATTACTTTTTAAACCAAAATATTCTTCCTTACCGGCTTCTCAGCCGCGCACTATTCTTTTCGACGGAAAAAAAACATTTAAATAATATATTGTTTGCAACACCTCCACGGAAAATCCCTTTCGTGCACCATCTACATTTTGGAAGCCCAAATCTGTCGAAGATGATGCTTGTATCTGCTTCGAAGAGACTCCTTTACTTATGTTACGCCCTGCATGGGGCTTTCAGGCTCGCCCGGGTATGTATAGGTCTCCCCAGTGATAAGATGTCTAATAACACTTATATCCACAAGCTCAGCGTAGGTGGGACACCCCGATAGTCTGTGTTCTAGGTACTCAGCGTGTGCATGACACGCTCTGCACCTATCGCTTGGAACTTCTTGACAGAAAATGTGGTGACGGTATGCTAATGTGGAAATGATAGCGTGCAGCTTGACGGTGTGAAGTGTATAATTGCGGAACTGACGAATCGATACGCGAGCTTTTATGCATATGCATGATCTTACGTGTGGTGACATCACGGACCTTGAGTTCGCTTTTTGTCCATTGAACTACCCCAAACGATTAGAGTAGAACCGGGAGGGGAAGCATGGTAGTCGCAGATATCTTGTTCAACGCTGACAGATTGGAAGACCAAATCTGTCGAAGAAAATGCTTGTATCTGCTTTGGAGAGACTCCTTTACTGATGTTACGTCCTGAATGTGGCTTTCAGGCACGCCCAGGTATGTATAGGTCTCTTCAGTGTTAAGATGTCGAATAACACTTATATCCACAAGCTCAGGGTCCTTGGGAATGCCAACAATCTTTCCTTTCTTAAGATGAATTTTCGCACACTTATCCAATCCAAAGTCCATCCCAATCTTTGCAGTTTGCTTTTACCGGAAACATATATCTTCAGGTCACCCATATAAAATACATGAGTGACCTTATGCTCGGGCTTGTTAGTGTCGCGACACAGGTATCCAGAGGAATTTCGTAGTGTGAGAGATAGAGACAGAAGTGTGATGCAAAAAAGCAAAGGGCTCATGGTATCGCCCTGAAAGACGCAATTAGCAGATTCTCTCGACAGCCTGCTACACCTTTTTTCGAGCCACGTTGTTTGTACATCGCACGCCACGCAGGCTCAATTCGCCGAACAATCCTGCTGTTTAGGACAGTTGCAGAGATCTTATACAGTGTGTTCAGATAAGTTATTGGCCAGATAAATGGCATCTCCGACTTTAACTATGAGGCGAATGTGCGGGCCAAGCGTTGGTGTGCAGAAGTAAACTTCTTCCACCAGAAGTTCTTCATACAATCTGGTTCAGCACCGGAAAAGTTCTTCGTGCCTCTAAGTGATTTTTTCACCTCTTCGGCAGTGATTGATGGACATTCCTCCTCAGATATTATGAGCGTGTCGAAGAATTTCTTGAAGCGAATGATATTGTTAGTATCTTCTTTCAACTTTAATGTCTGCGGGATCTTGCTTAACTCTCTCCAAAAAATCTCTACCTCGTTGGCCTTGGGTGGATTTTTGACAGAAATAGAGTGATCACTGAAGAGGCGAGATGCGTCAGCGAGAAAGTTTTGATTCTCCCTGATCCATCTCTCCCTCTTCTGTATTCTCCTCCATGCGCCAGATAACAGCCGAATTTTGTCAACAATATGCTGCTTGATTGTCAGTAGCTTTGATTTGTTCGGTGTGTGATTCAAGATCCTCAGTTCTTGGGCGAACCTTAGAACCCTTTCCGTGAACGGTCTACCAGAGTTTATGTAGTCAGTCACACATTGAACACGGGGCGCATTCTGTCTTGCCCATCCAATCTTCTTGTTCAGTTGATGCAAGCGTCCTTTGGTCTTTTGATCCATCGGCGGTTTAAGCCTTCGATTTGGATCAGCCAAAGCTCTCGCAGTACCATAAACTAAACAATTGATGGTCCAGAGGTCGGACTCTTGTGAGATTTCTCCACGAAGGAAGGCATCCATTTCAGCCAGATCTTGGGGCTTAGGAGGAACTTGAATGTTAATATTCCTTCTTGTCGCGATGTCGTGATCATCTCTCAGAAGGTACCTGCTTTCCGCGGTTGGTTTTAATGTCGCTTCCTCATTTCGGCTGCAGCTTGATTAAGCTGCGGTTGGGAAGGCGCTCTGCGTACAAATCCATTTTTCCAGAGGTAGGCACGTTGATTTTGCAACGACTGAATCCGAACGTGCTGAACCTCTGGGTGTTTCTGGCACCACAAAGTGTTCATACGCGCCATAAAGCCTCTGTAAACAGGGATAATGCTGGCATCGTAGCAGTCTAGCAAGTCATCTTTGAGTTGATTCGTCCACACAATGTTGGCGTTTTGCCGGTTCGTCGTCATGTTTCCATCTAAATTCTTTTTAGCACCCCGAACTTTAAAATGATCGGCATTGTTTGCCGACCCATTGTCGGGCGCTCTGCGCGTTTGATCGTTTTGAACCGCATCTACAAATTTTTGGTATTTTGGTGGTGTCATTGTTGTTCCCACGAGCAGCTAGGGAATGGGTTCATCCATGCTTGTAGAGCCTCGCCTGCAAGGATAAGGCTGAATACTCTGAGAGGTCGCCCGGTATCTCAGAGTCATCGTTTAATACAACTCACCCAGGTTGCCATTCAGCTTTCGGGACGGTTGTTACGCCTACGCATAGGCGTTATTCCTTGTGGCCCTTCCTGGACAATTCATTGCGACTGCTTATTAATTGTTGTAACCATATTCAGCAGAAACCCTTGGTACAGGGAACCTCTTTCCGCAACCCGAGGACGCGTTCGGTGGCTTTGTCATAGGCCCTTCAGTTCTGTTCCAAAGGAATCGAAACCGACACCGAATATATATACGATTAAAAAATAACGTTAAACAACTACGACAGGGTCCCACTAAGAGCAACTGCCATTTAAAAATGACACCGGCTCTCTGTAGAACCGCGGTAAATCACACTTATGGCCACGTCTCACGACCGTGAGATGGGTGGTCACAGGACACGATGAAATGACAACGACAGACTGGCGAAATCCTCGTGTGTCTCGAGGACACGAAGCGACCCGAGGATGGCAGTTTTCTGCTTCCATCTCGCAAGTGCCTTGGCATATTTTTGGCAGGCGGGTATGGTTTTAAGGTTACGAGCCAGTGATAGTTTCGCACCTCCGAGAGCACTTATCACAAGGACAATTACTTGTACCGAATATTTTTTTTACAGTCGTTGGAGCTCCATTTTATTGTCTTGATACCTTTTCTCCATTTCATTCTCCTGGGCAGTGATGTTGTATTCCGACAGAGTCGAGAATTCGATCACGAATATAGTTCGTTTCTCGAAGTCTTGGAGAAAAATGTCAGGCCTCGAGTGTGAAATGGAGACTGCTGTCCGAAATCTTAGTTCCAGAAAATTTGGCACTTCTCGTTTGGGACAATTGACTCTATCTCCCTTGGAGCGTTCGGCAGGGCAGGGTCGCGGTCAACACCATAAGAGCGAAATTTTGCAAGCTCTGCTTTCTCCACTTCGGCTTTTAGAAGTGAAGCATCTAGATGGAGTAATGCACTTTCCTCACTTCTGATAGTCGCAGATGCCTTGTTCAACGCCGACAGATTGGAAAACCAAATCTGTCGAAGAAGATGCTTTAATCTTCTTCGAAGAGACTCCTTACTGATGTTACGTCCTGAATGCGGCTTTGAGGCACGCCCGGGTATGTATAGGTCTATACAGTGATAAGATGTCTAATAACACTTATATCCACAAGCTCAGGGTCCTTGAGAACGCCAAAAATCTTTTCTTTCTGCAGATGAATTTTGGCATATGTATCCAATCTAAAGATCCTACATTCAAAGGCATAAGGCGTCACTAAGAGTGCTTTATTATCATCTCTGTCACTCTTACGACATCAGCCCAAATACCGCTCCGCTAAACGCTCCTAGGGAAATAGAGTCAATTGTCGAAAGTGAGAAGTGCCGCATATACTGGAACTTCATATTCTCGACAATTGTTTCTGTTGCACATTCGAGGCCTGACAAAGTTCTTCTTGACTTCGAGAGAAGAACTATGTTTTTTATCGAATTATCGGCACCAGCTGACAGAAGCGTCATAGGCAAGGAAAATAAAAAGGAAGAGAGGTATAAAGACTTTATAAGGGAGTTTCGACGGTTATACCCGGAATATTCTGTTAAGCTAATCGTCTTGATCATCGGCGCTCTTGAAGGTGGCAATTTTCTGAAAAAGTCAAATTCAGAAGCTATCGACGTGGATTGATTAAAATGGGACACCCAATATAATTTTTTCGAGAAGCAACCAACAGATTTGTAACCAGCACGAAAAGCTAGTCCAAGTTAAAAAAAATATCCCCGTGAAATTCACAACACGTACAAGGGAAGATCTTCAGGTGTTCATCGCCCGTAGGGTTATAACCGGTCAGAAAAGATTCCTTGAGGTACCCACAACAAAGTTCAGCCCATCCTAGCCCCTACCTTTTCGATGTTCTTCCACCTCAACTCTGCAAAGTTATGAATTTTAACCATTTTTATAGTGACTACAGAAGCGCCTGTCGATCACCGATCCAGTCGGTTACGGGAGCGGGGGTGGGGTGCAGACGTGTTGCCGCAGGTAGAACTGTCAGGGGCACCTGACGCCGGCGTACTCTTTTCTCGAAGGGTGGCGTACTGTTGACATACTGAACGGTTGGCCGTGGGAGGGAGCATGTTTCACTAGTCCGGTAGGTGTGCACGAACAATCGAGCATGCACATCGTGTAATGGCATGTCACACTGTAGTGCTAAGTTTGTTCGGCCTATAACGATAGAGGGCACCCAAGTGATTAGTTTTAGAATAAAAATAACCCTTTTAGACCCGAGTTTGTTTTACATGCACACACTGTGCTTTATGACGTTAAAGTCAATAAACGCAACAATATTTATAGTGTTTGAATTTTTTTTTTAAATAAAAGAATGAAGACATCCTCTTTTCCATAGAAAGCCAAAACCTATTAAAAGCCCTCCATGCACCCAGATCTCATCTTAGCTATAATCTCCTGACTTCCTTTCTCTCTTTTCTCACACAATTATTATCCTGTGTCCCTTGGCATAATCCACCGATAATTCCCATTACACCTTAACCCTCTTATTCCCTCCACCCTTCTGCCTTCTCCCTCTATGTCGTTCTTCTTGACCACCTCATTGACCTTTCTCCCTTCATAATGCATCCTTCTTAATTTACATACCTCTCCTGTATCCTATTTACCTCTTCACTTTCCTTCCACCCCATACATCTACTCTACACAATAGCACACTCATCAGTAGCGAGTCGAACAAGTTCATTCTCCTTTCAAAATCATCTGCAAAACAGTTCTTTCCCAACTCCCACACCTGCCTCGTGACCACATTTGCCATCCTAACTCTCTCTTTTATATGACCATCCACTTTCACATTCTTCCGAAACAGGAAGCCCAGGTACACAAACTCTTTCACCTCTTGCACCGTCTTTCCCTTCCACGTTCCTCCCTTATCCCTTCCACCTCCTTTCCTGAACCTTGTAAGCTTAGAAATTTCCGCATTCTTTTTTAACATATTCTAATCTTGGTATCTACTCAACCTCTGCAACGTCTTTCAGAGCCTACTCGCTTTATACCAGCAACACTATATCATCTGCATGCGCGAGTCATCATATCCTAACCCCTCCTATCATAAGTCCTCCTAACACTCCGGCATCTAGCTTACTCTCCGCGTCCGCAATCAAAATCGCAAAAAGCATTAAGATAAGCGGACACCATTGTCTCAACCCCATATCCATTCAGAAACCCTGCGAAATCCCCTTCTTTCCCCTCAACCGATCTTTTGCCTCTTCATATACCTCCCTTACCTTCTTAATCAGGCCTCACTCCACTCCACTCCTACCCTCCCTGAATTTTGCCTGCGTCTCCGTCAACATCCCTTTCCCCTCGATATCCTTCCGCAGTCTCTCCAGTAACACCATCGCGTATACTTTGTACGTTGTATTTATTATCGTACTTTCTATATAATTTTTCTGCATATCCCTCCTCCTTTGATACTTTCTTCACTACCTCCTTCAGCCTCTCCCTAATCTCTTGTGTACTAAATAGCCACGCTGCGTTCTGTACCCGTCCAGACCTACCATCTTTGATCTTCTTATCTTCTTTATCGGATTCCCTTCCTCCTCGCCTTTTAACTCCTACCCCTCTCCCTCCCTCGCTTTACTACTCTCCTCATACCTCCTTCTTGAATGGAAGCCCTTAAAAGATTCGTTAAAAAACTCCCTTTTTCTTTTCGCCTATCCCCACAATAAGCTTTCTGAACCTACTTATTATCTACCACACGTTCCTCTCGGTCTTAACACTTCTCAACTCTTCTTTCGAATCTTTCCTCCTTTCCATCTTTTTCTTTTTACACTTTACCCTAAACTCCTTTCTCATGTCTACGTACTCCTCCTTTTTAGCAGTTCCCTCTTTCCATTACCTGTACTTTTCTGAATTGCTCCTGATATTTCTCTATCGCCTCCGTGGTCCAAATCACCCTTTCTCCCGTCGACACTTCTTTCCCACCTTGCCTTTCACAGCCTCCCCCTCTCATCCACAATTCGAATGGCTGATGGTCTGATTTTACCCTCCCTTTTACCGCAAACATCTCCATCTCCTCCTACCTTTGCATATTCATGACCTCTTAGTGTACCATTGATACCCCCGCCTTACTCACCCACGTGTATTCTTCCTCTTTGTCCTCTATTAACATACCCTTCGCCACCGACCAGCCTCTATCCTTCATCCAGTCATACGAAATCTCCCTCTCCTTATTTATCACCTTATCCTTCGACCTTCTTTCAACATTTTCTCCTTCTCTGTGAAGGACCCCTTCCCTCCACATTCTCACATTAAAGACCCCCCCCTCTAGTACCCCATACTCTCCGCTCTTTCGCCGAGCAAGTCTTCGTCCCTTTCTTTAATCCTTCCATCCCATCCCTATTGTACTCTTGGCAGACTTGGCTCTATTCTCTCCCACTACTTGCTCTCTGCCCACGTCTCTATCAGATCCACAACACTATTCCTTTACTTTGCTTTACTCCCACTCCTTTCTTTCTTCGAAACAAGTCCCCCTGCACTTCCTTCAAAAATTCTTTCTCCTCGTCCCACACCCGCATTTTTTTATCTACTTTCTTATACGATACCTTCGGCGCTCTCCCATCAGCTTTCCATGTGTATTGCGCTCAATCCAATCAATTCTGATTGCTCGGAGGCAGCTAATAAAAAGGTCGATTCTTTGTCTGCATTCCTTGAACCGTGTATAAATTAAAAGAAATAATTTATTTTGTGGGTTAATTTAAGTACCACGTCACAGCAACAGTTATTTCTTGACAAAAACAATCATCAGATTAATTTAATAGGGCACATGACTGCAGGTTTATTGTGCAAGCTAAGTGTTTACGTGATAAATGTTTCAAAGTAAAATACAGTACTAAAAGAGAGAAGTGCAATTCAGTTCATTAAAATGCTGAAATGTTCGAAGATGGAATTGAGAGTAAGTTCTTCTAAAATTTGCAATTCTACATGATACGTTTTTCAACCATAACAGGCCTCGTACTCTTTTCGTATTTTCTATATTCTTAAGGTTAGTACTTAGAAAACACGCAAGAAAACATGTTTTTCCATTAAATTTAATGCATACTTTTTTGGAAAAATTTGAATATTTCGAACGTGAAATTTCTTCAGCTTGAATCTAAGTAAGATGCTATTATTTTACTTCGATATAAAAATAGTGAATATACTATTTTTCCCTTCCTATGGCTATAAAAATGGAAGCCATTTCAATAGCCAGGGAAATGGTATGGGCACGAGCCGTAGCCAAGCGTTAAGAATATTCTCGACCTATAGAAATTCGGAAAGGTCTTCGCCGAATCATACAGGACACTTGTTTTTAACAATATTTATAATTTCGGGGGCGCTGCTAAGCAAGTATGGCAGTCGGTAGCGTGTATAATCGCTCGTCAAAATTTTGGTTGTTTACGGGCTGAGTTCGTGCAGTGTAATTTATAAAGTGCTTTTAAAGTAACTAATTATCACTAATCTTCTCAATTCTAATGGTTTGTGAGTGTTATAGCCATTAGCGCAATCAATTTTTAGCAAAAAGCTGTTGTGATTCTAACTGCCAATTTTCTCAAGGTCGTTGTGTCGGGTGTACAGTGTGTTAGTGTCGCCATCTCTGTGTTACGTCAGTTACTCGATACAATGGTTCTCGAAATCTCTGAGGATAAATTTGAGCTCTTAATGCAAAAAATTGGAAATCCGGAGTCCTCGCTTTCAGCTCTCCACAACAAAATTGACCACCTTACGCTTGAAAATCAAGAGCTCAAAGTCGAGCAAGAAAAACTGAGATCCGTTATTACGGAGCAAGACCGGAGAATCGAGGCAATGGACCGAGCCTTAAGAAGCAACAACTTGATTATTTTCGGCGTTCTGGAGGAAGATGACGTGGACCTGGTGCAGTCAGTATGTGGCATTTTCAAGCAGCATCTTAATATTTAAATACGTTCTGACCAGGTCGAACCTGTTAGACGGATTGGAGGAATAATCCGGGACAAACCCCGTCCCCTCCTAACTCAGCTACTTTCCTTCAAGGATAAGAAAATGATCTTGTCGCAGCTGACAAAATTACGCGGCACTGGGATCAGCATTGCGGCGGACTACAATAAAAAAGTCCAAACTGATAGGAAGAATCTACTTCCATATCTTAAAGAGGCTAGAAATTGTAACCTTAAAGCTTCCTTAAGCTATAATGCAATTTATGTGGATGACAAAAGGTTCGAGTCCAAGGATCTGTCAGCGTTGGAGTCTGTAATCCGGAATCCCAAACTACCTGTGAATAGGGCGGAACCATTTGAAAAAAATAAAATGGGGGAAGCAAGCGCCATGCAGGGAAAGATGAAGCGCAAGGCCAGTCAACTTCAAAGAGCAGGCGGTAAATCCTACAAAAAGAAATATTCAAAATCGACTATCAAGCAGGGTGACGAAGAAGAAAAATTTAAATGGATAAATGAGCGAAATATATCAGGGCGAGTCAACAATTCTACAAACTTCTTCTTGTGGAACTGTCATGATTATGTAAGATTTTTAAACTCTGGTATTAATTATGATAAGTTTGATATTATAGGAATCGTCGAAACCTGGCTCGCTCAAATTCCCAAAAACTTGTACGCGGAAAATAAATATAATAATTTTTTCTCTAACGCTTTAAAAGAAAAATCAAATGGCAGAGCCAGTGGCGGCCTAGCTCTTTTCATAAATAAACTTCATTATAATAGTAAGTTCATAGATAAGTCAGAGTATTGGATTTTGGTTCGAATTTATAGCGCAAATAAAATTAACTTTATTGTAGGAATCTGCTATTTTAGCCCGACGATAGACACAGAAGTAACCCTAAAACTTTTCGAAGAAACATTATGTGCTCTGTCTGAGAGATACAATAACGTTTCTATCACTATATAAGCCCACTTTACGTTTGTTAATGCAGGGGGTAAAAGTGTCAATGACTTGGTTTGGTGCAATGCTGAGGCATTAGGTATACTTGAGGGCTTGAAGGTGGATCAATCCACACACACCTCGGATTATTTCCCGGTCTTAGTCTCCTTTTATTGTTCTCCCACCTCAGCTGGCGTATCAAGTACGCTGAATGTAAACAAAAATTAAAGCTTGACGTTTCTGAGATGGACAGACGACAAACGGGAGATCTTCTTGAGCGAATTGTACATGTCTCACAGACTTCAGGCTAATTTTAAAAAATAAAAAAAAGAAAAAAAAAAAAAAAAAAAAAAAAAAAAAAAAAAAAAAAAAAAAAAATGGTCAGTGAGAAAAAATGTTACTGAGAAATTTTACCGTGACAAACCTTGGTTTGATTCTGACTGTCGACAAAGCAAATCATATCTCTCTAATGCATTGAAAGAAGCCAGCAGGGCTCATTCCTCGGATGAGGCTAAGTTGGTTTATGTCAAAGCTAAAAAATCTTACCAAGCACTGATAGCTAAGAAAAAGCGAGTTTTGAATCCAATATTCTGTTGAGCTTTGAGAGTGTCAACGACAGCAAAACTTTCTGGGATACTGTTAATAGATTCAGAGGTTTAAAAGTAAAATCTGCAATCCTTTCTACAAAAGCTTGGGAAAACTTCTTCCATCTGACACTTCCTCTCAGACGTCTGGCACCGTCACTGCTTACAGATGTGCGACATCCATCATTGGATAGCAGAATTACAGCTAACGAAATCTTTTTTTCAATTAACAAAATTAAAGTAAATAAGGCTCCAGGGCCAGATCAAATCTCAAATAACTTTAAAAAAACTTGCCACCCAATTGGCTTCTTTATCTCGAAACATTTTTTAATAAAATACTTGAAAATGAATATATACCGCTCGAATGGACAAAATCTTTAACGCACATGATACACAAAAAACAAGATCCAGCCAATCCCCAT
>CAKNWT010228394.1:2580-12742 GCA_932066315.1 Andricus coriarius
TTTTTTTTTTTTGTAAACCAGTGTAATTGAGGTATATAACCTTCACTTTTTTCCATATTTTCTATTTTTACATAATAATCAAACATTGTTCGTGCCGGGATTGTGATAACGCCAGTTTGTTCGAAAGTATAACTTGCATAATTAATTTCAATATATTTATGTGTGTAGTTTATATTTACTTTCTTATTAAGAAAACATTCAGAGCCTAAGACTCCATCTTCATCTACTGCTACATCATCAGGAATTATATTTAGTATAGTTAAAAATGCAAGTATCACCACCTTAACCCGAATCCGTCCACGCGGTCATATGTCGTACGGCGAGCAGTGGTGCATGAAAAACGACTTATCCTGGTGTTTCACATTAAATCTCGCACAAAACCGTTGTATACTATTCAGGGAGGTTACCCAAATAATTTTAGGCTACTGTTTAGTGAAAGTTGGAAAACTTGAGCTGTGTAGACCCATTTCAGCTTTTGTTTGTGGAAAAAAACTCTTGGGCGGATTTGGGTTAACTTGACCTAGAGTATAAACAGGTAAATCATTCATTCCTGTTAGTCTCAAAGCTTCATTTTTATTTATTTTTATTTCGGGGTCAATCGCACTTCTTTTAATTAGATTTCGACCAGCACCAGTGTCGATCATCATACTTGCCGGGCTTTTTAGACCAACGGCAGATACCATGATCGAAGGAATTATATTATTCTTACTGAGATGAATTTTGATATCATTTTCCTTATTTGTAATTTCTACAGATGCTTTAGTTAATGAGTCGGCGCCTTCCTCACAGTACCCATTGAGGGAACAGCGTTGGAGTTTTCCTCGTTCTGCGTATAATTTTGAGGGCTTTCTTGTCCATTTCGATTTTGTAAATATCTACTCTTTTCATAACAATCCTTAGCGATGTGGCCAGGGTTATTACAAAAATTTCAAACAATTTTGTATCCTTGGATGAGATAGGGCGGATTTGCTGATTATTCGCAGTTTTAGAGCTGTTTCGCTTTTGGTTTTGTCCAGGCTCAAAAATGTGATTCTGTATGGGTCTACAATTTTCATTTTGTCTGAATCCGAAATTTTGATTTTGTCGATAATTCCAATTATTAAAGATTCTTTGGGGCTTATTTGGCAAAAATTGGGTTTGGATTGAACTTGAGACAACAGGATTTTCGTAAAACATTATTTGTCGAAAGTTTTCGAGGTGGTGACACTTTTCGGTCGCATGTCTCAGTCTTCCGCAAATTAAAAACGCTATTTTAGTGTCTTGAGCAGCATTGAGTTTATTATTCTTTGTAATAATTCGCGATTCTGATTCTTCTTCTGAAGATTTAGTTGGCTTATTTTTTCGCAGTTCTGAACAGGCATTCAATTTTCTTTCAATTTCTAGAGCCTCATTAACAAGAGTTTTAAAAGTTTCATCTGCGTTATCTTTTAATCTTATCTCTATATACACTATATACACTATACACTATAGTGTATAGTGTATAATATATATAATATAATAATATAATATAATATAGTGTATAATATATATACACTATATACACTTTTCACGGTGGCACAAAACCGTTTTTACTTTTTCTATTAATTCATCTAAGGTTTAAAACGTGTTTCCGAATATACATTTTCGTCCTTCTCCGGTTAATATACTTCTGACTAATCTAGCAAAATTTTCATGCACCTGTATAGGAATTATTGCTTGTGCTTCTGTACATCCCTCTATAAAATGGGCTAAAGCAATATAACTTGCGCCAAAAATGGGGATTATTTCGAGTTTGTCGCGGATGGAAAATTGTTGATTGTTTGGTAGTGTCATTTTTTCAATTTTGTCGAGTCTTCGTCACTTGCTACGTCCTCACTATCGTGCTCACTTATTATTGATTCGCGATTCAAACGATGAAATAAGGATTCTGTCGGTACTTCCTTAATACTTTTCTGAGAAAACGTTGAAATTAATAATGATTTCACATTAGCCTGATAGCCGATCACGTCATCAAAAGTTAAGGTTTTATTTTGAATTAAAGAACCACTAATTAAACTAAAATTTGTGTTAATCAGGGAAGTATTTGCAGGATCAATGAAAGCAAAACAATCAAAATTACTGTTTTCTGAAGTATCACTTCCGAATTCCAAATCCAGTTTACCAAATTCCCTATCAATGTTAATTTTATTTTCCCTATCACTCTCAAGCCTGTTCTTATTTAATTCTACTTGCTTAGCTAATTGAGAGGGTTTTGATTCGGCATTAGTTATTTATCAATTTGGACATATTTCATAACAGTAATAAATATATAAAATGCAAATAGTATAAGTTACCTGTCTTCGCACAAGTTGTTTGGGGTAAAAAAGTGTATAAAAATAAACTTAGTTCAAATTAATTTTATATTGGCTCTCCTTAGTTTGATTTACCGGCCGATGCACCATGAAAAAGTTATATGTTACATCATAGAAAACGCAAAATACTTTCCTTTTTAATTGAGTTCCTCGATTTAATTGAGATTAAGGGGTTAGCCCTACTTGCAACGCAATAAAAAAGTTAATTTTATCGATTTTTTTTTTAAATGAAAAAATACTTTTTGGTAAAAGTTTGCATATTTGAAGGAGTATCATATAAACCTAATTTAAACTAATTTTCTTTTAAGAATACACATTCTTTCACGAGTTACTACTGATACACCGTAGTATGATTTTTTGAAGGTGTATTGCGGTGAGCAACACTGCTCAAGACTCGATCATCCGAAATGGAAAAATAAAAAATATTTCAATAAATTATAAGTTTTTCTAGTTCTTAACCAAAGGATTTGGACAAAAAATTTTTGTTGACAAAATGTCGGCCAGTTAAAATTGAGCAATCAATTTTTGTCAAAAAAAAAATTCGTTTTTAAAATAAAAAAAAGTTTTCGATAAAAAAAATTCCTTCGATTAAGGACTGCTTTTTCATATCACAAAAAAGGTTGCCAAATTTGGAAATGATCGGTCAAGCAGTTTTCTAGAAATCTTGCTCACCGACTTTGAAAACGTCGTTTCGAGAAAAACGCATTTAAAGTTTTAAATACTATGTACATGCATATAATTTTGTTTACCTACACAGAATCATCAATCATCAATTCAATCATTCAATCAATTCGTGTTCTATAAGCTATCCAGTTAGTATATAGATCAGTGACCTAGACGGACCCACCTACGCTTCCGACTGAATAACTCTGACAATTTCATTCAGATTTCATTAAGACGTTCAGAAAATATTTTTCAAATGATGAACTTTCTGAAAGTTTCAAAACCCAAACATCGCATTTTTCAAAATTTGCAAGTAGGGTTAACCCCTTAAAGATCTCGCACAGGGAAGAGGAAAGAGTAGCCAATAAATAAGTTCTAAATGAGATTCAACAATTTATTATAGAAAATGACAATCAAAACTTATTGATTATTAAGAGCTTAATACAAGAAGTTAAAGGGAGACGTGTAGGCTTTTCTCTAATCCTTGGCCAGCACCTTTAAAATAGAGAAAACTCATATATTATGGCCCAAGGAAGTTAGATAAATGAAATTAAAGTTATTAGAATTAGGACTTACCGGTTTATTGATTCGATTGAAGAATCAAATGAAATCTAGATGTTGACTCGTCTCTAAGATCTCCGTATAGTGCTGTGGAAGAGGGGGTTGTGCACTTTGATGTGAATAAATTGTTCAAAATAAGGTAGATCCTTAATTTGTTTTCAATGGGTTCCAATGATAAACATTGTCACAAGGGCACACACACTAACACGCGAGAAATACCGGTTTGAGACACTACACACTGGACAGTCGAATCGGAGAAAATCGGAGAAAATAGAGAAGAACTGAACTAAACTATAACTGACCCATGCTGGTCCTTTGGGTTTTAATAGGGCCTGTTCCTACAATGCTTCGCTGTCTACATCGCTGACGTTACATGTGTAGTTGACTGTGCTATTATATATAGATATACTCCATGGCTTTCAACGTTTTCAGTATACCTATAGTTATGTCCTCCAGCTTCTACGTGCTTCTATGCTCTATAGTCTATGGCTACACAGTATGCGCTACATATAACAAACTTCTTCCTACAGTCTATACTCTATACTTCTACTCTCGTGCTGAATATATATAGTTATATTCTACAGTGTACAACGTGCTGACTATATATATCGTTACACTCTACAGTGCGCAATATTCACTCTATGTTTATGAAGTAACATATGTGAGCAGTTTTTACCCTCTCGCCTGCAGTCTGGAATGTGCCTCGTCTTTCAGGAGACTGTCAACCCTGGGTGGAGCCCACAGCAGGTGATCGATGATACGAACACCGGGTAGGAGGCTGAGGTGTCCACGTCAATGGTTCTGGTCTGCGTTCATCCTTCTGCTGTGTAGGCTGCCTCTAGATATCCGATGCATCAATCCGGAATAGGTACTTTTTACAGGTTTTGTGGAGTCAGGGCCGAAGTACTTGACGAGAAGAAGATTCTGGATAGTGCTGATTTCTGGCTGATTGCTTCAGAAGGTGATATTAGGAGTAGAGTAAGGTCGAGTTTCCAATCAGCTTCTATGATAGCTCACATTAAAAAGTGGGAAAAATACAAATATCCAATTGGCCTTGAGGATTATCGATATGCCCATGTTTGCATAATGATGCAGTGGTACAAATGGACTATATCCATTCTTAGGTATGAAAGGCGTGAGAAGTTCTAGATATAGTGGTGAATTTGTGTGAATTTTAATATCTAATGGGCAGCGATTGTCGGAAATATGCCTATAAATCAAAATTGTCGCAGTTGTGAAAATGTGTGGTATCCCTTCTTAGATGTCAAAAGATGAGAAGTTCTATATGTGCAACAGTAAATTTGTGTGGGTTCAAATAGCCGCGCAGTATTGATGATCATGAATATGACCTGTAACGATAAATTTATTATCGGAACTTATTTTACTCATTCACGTTCCATATATTAGACTTTTAAAAAATTCAAAAACGATATTTTGCTTCATTGTTGGGCACCCGGCACTCAACGTTTAAAGAAACCTAACTCAATTAAACTAATTCAGTTAATTGAAAAATAACAAAATAGGTTCAATATTAAATAAAGGGTTATAGCACCCACAACAAATAATTAAGCAGGCCTTAAAACCCTGACGTAATCAGCGAAACTATTATCGCTCTTTTACATATTTCCAATCTACCGTAGCTTTTAGCTCAGGACGTCAAAAATTCCGTGAAAATTTCTTACTAGGTAAGAGTGAGAATCTGTATTTACCGACTGATATATTTTCACTGAAGTGTAACCAGTGACTGTCGTCCGACTATTTCTACCACTGAAATATCATTGATTTATGACAGCATATGACACTTAGTTATAGTTTATGACGGTTAGTTATTTAAGGGTAACTATAATTAATTAAAAATGTACTTTACCAACAAATTAACCTGTGCGACGTCTTCTAATATTTTGTAATGGACTTTCATCAGTGTAAAAAACTAGAAATAAAGAGAAAAAATAAGCTATTAGTGCATGGACGGAACAATCTAGTAATTAGATACGCTATTCCGCTTAATTTGACTACTATAAACTACATGTACCTACTTTCACGCAATCCTTCCATGGGACTAGGCCTTCTTTGTGTAGATTATCGGTTGAGCAAAAAAAAAATAATTTCATTATTATGAACTGCTTTCTCGCGAACTTGCCGTATGACTGTGATCCCTTAGTAATGGCTATGACCTTTGCGAATTAAGACAGAGCGAATCAATAACCGCCTATCCAATGTGTTCCGCCCGTAAAAAGAAACTTAATCGTTTGTACAAACTACGGCGTGTTCTTATAACATCTTTATGTATTCTTGGATCTCAATCCAGTTTACTTCAAACATGCATTATGTATAACAGACGGATACTTTTTAATAGACTCTGCCTGAAATTTCCTAGATCTATGAGATTTTTCAGCCCGTTAGGTCCGTTGCATCGCCTGGTGACACGCTAACCACCATTATACATTAAAAATTACCGACCGATGAATAGTTCTACCTTAACATTTAGAGCAGTTATGTCACGCTCTGTCATCTTAAATACGAAGAAAATTTTGATTTTCGAGAAAAAAACAAAAAAAAAATGGAGGAAATCAGTAACTCATACTTAGGGGCTGATAACAAAAATGGGGTAAAAAATTTTTCAGAGCAAAAATGAGTTAAGAACATTGTGTGCAAAACGAGAGTATAATCTATCGTAATATTATATCTTTGTATTATAATATACTATACAACACTCGTTATTCTTTTTTCTTTGTGACACATTTTTCTCCGCAACGTTCTTAACTAATTTTTGCTAGAATGACTTTTTTACTCCGTTCTTGCTTTCAGCCTCTCAGTTTATAGGTGATGTTCGATATTGAAAAGTGTGTTGCAAAATTTTACCACGCGATTGAATCACTTCAAAGTGCAAATGCTGTGGATTACATCTGGTTTCTTACTTATTTTGCAGGTATTTCTATACCTGATTATAATAATCTTATGTGAATTTGAATTAAAAAAATATATTTTCAAAGTTTGCGTAAAATGCTAGTATTAACTTTGAACTTTCACGATATCATTATGACAGGAATTCCATTCAAAGGTTAGTCTAGCTCAGTACAAAGACCTCTCTACACGAAAAAACACATGCAATACAATTGAAGATGCTCCACCCCTCCCCCCTCTCATTAAAACACTAAATAGCAAATCACATAATCTTTCTGCTAATTCTCTTTCTTCTTTATATCGCAGCTCTTTTCACTTCTGATTGATTTTTTCTTGTTCTTTTTTCTCTTGGAATGTTTTCCTAATCTCCCTACTTTTCCCCTGGGCCTTCTGTTCATACTTATTCGCCCGTAAACCATTCTAGTTTTGGTTTTCCAATTATCTTCTCGGATATTGGACCACCACCTGCATCTTCATCTTTCGGTGATTTCTCTTCTTCTCGTATTCTTTCAAGGTGGTTGTGTAATTTGGAACCATCTGCAGATTTAACAGCTTGGATAATATTGAAGATCATTTTCGGTTAAACCCAGACTCCTTCCGTTGATACAACTCAGATCTTTGCAGTGGTTCACATGAGATATAATGCTAATCTCCATCATCTAATTTCGGTACATAAAATACCTCTTTCTACCGCTCATCGTTCTAGAAAGAAAATTAATTCGTTCTGCCTATTGTTTTATTCATTCTTTCGATAGCTCCAAAAACTACCACCGTTTATTTATATATTTATCCAATGCCTCCCTATCATTTATACCTAAATTAGATAATTTAAAATCATTGATATATGTCATATAAATTGTTGGGAATACATTTTTCTTAATAATAAAAGGATATGTCGTCCTCTTTTTCCAGATTTTTCCGCAATGACTGAAGGGGTGGCATTTCGCGGCTTAGATTTGAAAATTCTGGACTATACTGTGTTCATTAATTTTTGCTCGTACTAATTGCGGATTGTAAATCATCTACGTGCTTATTCCAGCTTGAGTAGTCCTTGCCTGGATGCTTTAATTATTTGTTTAATGTTTCTATCCTAACGTACTTGTTCTGTAGAACCGAATTTGAAAGGTGTCCACGCGCATTTATGACTTGTACTTGAGGATTGGGTTACGGGTTCCAAAAAGCATTCAAGGGTTCATTTTTGTTTTGGGGATAAGCTGATGCGTCTGAGGAACGCGTATATTCAGCCCGTCCTTCGGGAAACCCTCGACGAAGTACATCGACACGTCCTCGTGATTTTTCCGAGCCCCCTCTCTTTGTAGTAGTATAAAAGTTTATCGCCTCGCTTATCCTCGCTCACATTTCCTTACTCTCTCGCTTCCGCGTCTACTACCTAATGCTTATCTACTACTTACAATATTTACATACTACTTATATCTATTTTGTCTCCTATTTACAGTCTTTCCTTCCCCATTCGTCTTAATCCTTCCGTCTCTTCTTCTCCATCCTACCCAATACTTCCTTCACCCATGCTACTGCCCTTTGGTCCCCCCTTTCATGCATCAATACCTCCATGCTCATTTCATGCATTTCCACCTCTTCGCACTCCTCTAATGAGTGCTCCAATTTTGCATACCCCTTCCCACACAGTTCACACATCCTCTTTTCCCTAGAGAGCCAGAACCTATTAAAACCCTCCATGCACCCACATCTCATCCACGCTATAAACTCCTGACTTCCTTTCTCTCTTTCCTCACAGAAATATTGCGCTCTCGTCCTTAGCATAATCCACACATAGTTACCCTTAAACCTTGGCTCTCATAATCTCTCTTCCCCGGCTGTCTTCTCTCTCTCCATTCCGTTTTTCTTAACTAACTCATATACCTTCCTTCCTCGTGCATCCTTCTCACTTCACCCCTCTGTTCTTCTTCTCCCATGAACACTCCCTAACAAACTTACGTCCCCCCTCTTCCGAAAATTTCTCCTCATATTTACACGCTCGACTCCCCGCTAGAATCCCTACACTCGTTCTCCCCGTCACCCTCCTGACAATATAATTAGGCGTGTCCCTTGCTAACCCCAATGTCAACTTTACATAACTTTCCTGTGTCCTATTTCAATCTTCACTTTCCTTCCACCCCCATACCTCTACTCCATACAATAGAACACTTATCACTAGCTAGTCAAACAGTTTCATTCTCCTTTCAAAATCATCTGCGAATAACTTCTTTCCCAACCCCACACACCTTCCACTTCCACTCCCCTCCCTTATCCCTCCCACCTCCTTTTCTGAACACCATAACCTTGGAATTTTCCGCATTCAGATCTACGCTGCTCTTATCCAGGCATCTTCACAACCTCTTCATCATCTCCTTTAAGGCCTCCTCGCTTCTTGCCAGCAACACTATGTCATCTGCATACGCTAGTGACCAAGTTCAAACCCCGCAAAAAGTATTGAGCTAAGTGGGCACCCTGGCCATCACCCCCTATCCATCTAGAATCCCTCCGGAATCAGGATTCTCTCCACTCCCCTATCCTCCATCGCCTCCCACAACCTTCCCCTATCCACCGAAGGGAACGCGCCCTTAAGATCCACAAAAAACGTGTACACTTTCGACCCCTCCTTCGCTAATTCTCTATCCATCACGTGCTGCTGAACTTAGATATTGTCGATAGTACTCCAAACCGCCCTCAAGCCCGCCTGCGTCTCCGGCAATATTCCTTTCCCCTTGACATCGTTCCGCAACCTCTCCTCCACCACCATCGCGTATACTTTATACGCCGTATACATCAGCGTAATCCCTCTATAATTTTCTTGTCTCCTTTCTAATACATTGTCACCATTAACCCTTCTCTCCACCCTCCTGGGAATCCGTCCTCCCTCCATAGTTTCTTCACTACCTCCTTCAGTCTCTCCCGAACCTCTTGTGTACTAAACAGCCATGCTTCGTTCTCTATCCCATCCAGCCCTGCTGCTTTCGACCTTATTAACTTCCTTATCCGTTTCTCTATCTCCTCATCATCAAACTCCTCCATCTCTGCAACCCGCGTTCTTCTACTCCCACTATTCCTCTTCCTTGAATCTGATCCCTGAAATGATTCCTTAAAAGCACACCCATTTTGAAGCGAGGAAAACAGCGCAGTGATTGAGATCGGCCCAAGGCCATACGACTGGGCGAACGAGGAAATCAGTGCGGCCATTGAGATCGGCCCAGGGCCATACGAATGGAGGAACGAGGAAATCAATGCAGTGATTGAGATCGGCCCAGGGCTATACGAATGGACGAACGAGGGAAACAGTGCGATAGTGAAATCGGCCCATGGTCATGTATAAACGAAACGAACGATAAGAATTTTTTGATTCGAAAGACATATATACACACGGACATTTAGTGACTCGCACCATTCATCCTTTCCTAAAGTTCAATATTTGCATTTGTAAACGAACAATGTTTTCTTTTCTGGAGGGTTCTTTTTTGCCGTAAGGTGCTTCCCCTCTGGATCTAATAAAATTCTTCTTTCTATAACCCAAACGTGACTCATTCTTTATTTAGAATCTACTTCACTTAATCAAGATTCCTCGCCGCCTTTGGCGAGCTTTCAACAAACAAAGCATTGGTGCCTCCTGTGAGGTGTGAGTCACTCCCATTTACGAAATAATACGGCCAAATTGTTTGTCTCTCTCTCTCTCTCTCTCTCTCTCTCTC
>CAKNWT010228408.1:5748-16852 GCA_932066315.1 Andricus coriarius
CCTTCGCTCAGTCAAAGGTTGGAGCAAAGGAGCTAGGGAGCACGTGAGTGAGGTTATCCCAGCATTGGTTTATGCTCACCACGTAAAAGTTTACGAGCGAGAATTTTTTTGTCGAATTCGCTGGGTTGGGTGGCGCGATTGGGTCGTCCTCCTCATGTAAAAGTCTACAAGCGTGGAACGAACACCGAATCCGCGCTTCCGCTGTAGGTTGCTAGGGGGAACTTTAACATTTTTACAGGGATCCTCGACTCGGAATTCGAAGTCATCTGTCAGATGAGATTTGGATGCCCAATCAACGACAGAATGAAGAATTTTGGATTTTGGTTGAGTAATTTATAATTATAAGTATAATTTATTGACTGAGGCATTCCAACATCAGTTGGTTGAAATGCGGATCAATCTAAATTTTAAACTTAAAACTACGTTACAAAATAATCTGAAAATCTTAATCTAATTTCTAATATTTACACAAAAACGGAAAATCAAACTCCACGCGCGGTGAGAGGTTGTATTAGAAACCGTGGGCGTTTGTGCAGACATCGCTTCTTCTGCGTACTTATTCTGCCCTCGATAGTGTTCCTGGACCAAAGACCCTTATCTTGGGCTCTAAGACCTCTTGCAAGACCACCCTCGAGGGAGCTCATAAGCCACAGGGTCGTGTTGATCTGGGGCCAGTCTGGAGGCCGTCGTCGACGGTGTTTCTGTACCGGATGGTCTTGGTTGATCTCTTTGGGTGTTCTGGGTGGCAGGTGGACACGTTGGGGATTGCAGGTTGTTTGGATGGGTGACTCTTGGGGCGATCTGGGTAGCAGGGGTAACCATTGGGGATGGCAAGTTATTGGTACGTGCGACCCTTGGGGCGATCTGGATAGCAGGCGAAATTGATTGGGGATCACAAGTCATCCCACTGGGGGCCTTGGTGGAAAGAGACATCTTCTTTGCCAAGATTGTGCATCACCAACGTCTGCTTCGGAATTGCCTTTGTCGGCCATGTTGGAATTCAGCAACAATTCGTATGAGAAAATGTTTGTTGCCGGATGGCTGTCATGGGGTCATAAGTGTTTTTTTCCTGGCTGTAAATTTTCACTCTCTACTACGGTACTCGGGAAATGGACAAAAAAGCAGGAAGGACCACTTGGATGAAAGTCTGTCATTTCTACAAATTAAAAAAAAAAATGGTTTCCTTGTGTTTGATCACAGAATAAAATTTTCAAATTTCCATTGTGGAACTTGAGTGTTGGAGGAAAATTAAATTGAGCGAGTCGAAGGAAGGCCCTCATTTCTGCCAATTATTAAAAAATGAATTTCGTTTCCATCAGCAGTTTCGGGGAACAATTATTAACGCGTTTATTTTAAATAAGGAGATGATTTATCACAGGGGGTAAATTTTATACATAGGGAGACCTTACCATAGGGGATGAACTTTTGTACAACGGGGTAACTTGCCACAGAAAGTGGATGTCCAATAGCGGGATGATTTGCAACAGGGGATGCTTTCACAGAGGCGGGCGACTGGCCACAGTGAGTGCAAGTCATATAATGGGTTGATTTCGAATATGGGGTTTATTCTTTAATTATTTACAGGGGGATGAGTTTCCATAGGGCATTGATGAGAAATTTTCCCCCCGGAGTAGATCTTTACAGAGGCGATTATATTGGACCATAAGGCGGTTCCACCAAATTATTTCAATCCGAAAAGTGGAGAATTATTCGGAGAGGAGCCCGTGCTCTAGTGATTATTACCAGGATGAGGGTCGAGGGTTGAACGAGGGTTGAGAGCAGGAGATGGAATAAAAAGTGTGTTAATTTTTCTGACAGGGCCCCACGTTGGGCGCCAATTTGAGGTGAGCCTGGGGGCTAACACTGGCTCATTTTCTTAATATTAAAAGGAAAAGGCATTAATCTATGAAAAAGAAAGCAAAGTGATCTTAAAATTAATGTGAAAGGTTTATTGCCTATACTATTTACATTAAGAGTTCTCATCTTATTCTAGACGGATGAGTATTGCAAGTTTAGAGCTCAAGATGTTTCTGGGGAAGGATATAATCTTGTAACTAGGGGTTAATCAAATGTTACTGGGGGCAGCGAGTGGGATGGGTGGTACAGTTCTAAGACGGTGATGGAGATGTTCTCCCAGTCGGGAGAATCCTGGGAGATCTTGAAGAGGGTCCTGGGCGTTGGTGTTCTTCGCTCGGTCAATGGCTGGAGAGAAGAAGCCAGACCGAAGCTCGAAGCCCGGGGAGCTCTATTTACTTGGTCTCGCGGAGCGTATTTTTATGGATTCCGCTTCGGCGGTGGCAAACCAGTCGCGGCGCAGGCGAGTGGAGATATCCCAGTATTCGTCCATGCTCGCCACGTCAAAGTTTACGAGCGAGGATTTTTCTCGAAGTCGCTTGGTGGGATCTTGCGTGATTGTGTCGCTCTTCTCATGTAAATGTCTTCCAGCGTGGGACGAACACCGAGAGGATCCATATCATTTCACATGCGGCATGTCACAACTGCGGCATCTCTACTTAGCGGCATCTCTCACTAGTGGAAAGGGATTCGACCAATATTATTTCTGTGGCCAGTCACAGGGGTACCTTCCCCCCCCCCCCCTTCACGAGACGTTGGAAAAGGGGTAAGGGTTTGACCAACATTATTTCTTTGGCCAGTCACAGGGGTGCGATGAGAGATGCCGAAAAAATGTCAATTTCACTGTAAGAAATGCCGCGCGGGAGAGAAGCCGCTAGATAGAGATTCCACAGTTGTGACATGCCGCAGAGAGACTTGCCGCATGTGAGATGGCATGGCCCCCAAACGGCACTGCCCAGTGCCGTTTCAGTGCTGCTGCTTTAAAGCCACTCAGATTCCAGTTTTAAATGCCTGCAGAAGTTCCCTTTATACCTGCGACTAGGCTACCAAGTAGAGCAGCTGAAAGGGATTTAAAATTAAAAAATAAAATTTGCAAAATTTGGAAATTACCTCTGCGAAAGTTATAAATTCAGAATCTACGAGTTTCGATAATTTCAGATATCTAACTTTCTTTTGAGAAGTTTAAAATTAGAATGAATATAATGTATCTCGTAAATGGAATGAGATACGCCAAAACACACAACATTTTCGAATTCAACTCCAGAATAGTATGTTAGTATATAATTTATAATTATAAAGTATATATAATGAGAAAATTCATAAATTAAACAAAGTGTTAATAATTTGAAGAAAATTTGAAAAAGATATTCAGTTGGTGGCGGCCAATTACTGTAAACCACTCTGCCTGCCCGGTACGTGACGAATACAATAGGACCATTATATGACCGTCGCATCACTCTGAGTGCCGTTTAGGTGCCGAAATCAGCACAAACAGGCACTCAAACGGCACTGGCGGCCCAGTGCCGTTCACCAGTGCCGTTTTAGTGCTGTTTCGTCGGCAGGGAACGAAAGAAAGAACTTTAAAAGTTGATTGAATATAATTTATAATTATAAATAAACTCAGCGGACATAATTTGCCTTTATTTTGTTTCCTGTTTCTTTATGTATTTAAAAAAATCGAATGGAAATATTTAAACATCTGCTTGTCCAAATTTGGTCGGTTTTGATTCTAGGAATTTGATTTATTTCACTTTCTGATAATGTTATTATTAAAGTTAACATATTGCAGAAAAACTATTATTAACGTGCATAAAATCAGCATTCTGTGATCTTAAGATCCAGCATTACAAAATTAATATCTGACTGGATACTACTCAATTGTTTACATACTATTGTTATATTTGATAACAAACCAAGCAATTTAAATTTGCAACAATTATAGCGAATTGAAAAAAAAAATTATAAAAATTTACTTTGATGTTTCAGGAAAATAACAAAAATCTCTCTCAAGAACCTTATGCTATACCGAAAGAAGTCTGGCTTTTAGTCGATAGACTGTATCGCCATGGGATCAAAGCAACTGGACTTTTCGAAAAGCGTGGTCTTCACAGTGAAATTGTAGCTATCAGAGACTGGTTGGACATCGGAAGTCAAGACCCTATGCGTATCCTTTAATACAAGCTTAGCTTTCAAAACGTTTTCATATATAACCTTTCAATTTATATCCCTTTTCCAATCGGTAAATTACGAATAGACAAACTGAAAAAAATGAAAATTATGTGTAGTAAAATAGAAAGTTTGATCTACGTTCTGCTACAGTTTCTATTCTAACTATAATTGACATACAAGTAATTACTTGACATTTACCTTTATGTTTACCTAATTGTTTAAGTAATTCTTTGATATTATTTTCTTAACCTATTTGAAACAGCTGGAGAAGTGCACTCTGTAGCAGAGGCTTTACTTCTTCTATTGGATTCAACTGCAGAACCAATAATTCCTTACAACCACCACAATATTTGTTTATCCACTGCTGCCAATTACTGGAAATGCAAAGAGGTATATACTATTTTTTATTGATTTACTATGATTATTATTATGCCATTAAGCCAAAGGCAAGAAAAATTATGCATAGGATAAGAGAAGAGAGCTCTGACCCGGTTACCAGATTAATCTTTTTAGCAATCACCCCAAATGATGAATATTCTTCGTTCGTTAAACGTCCTTCATCCATTCTCTCGAAAATACGAAACCACCTCAACAAATTTCGTTTATTCTTATCAGTCAAGGTTTCCTCTACATATGGATGAAAATGAAAAAGTTGACAATACTATGTCCCTGGAATAGTATACGCTTGTGTTTAAGGCCATGTGGCGAGTGGGTTGCGTGACCGGCTTCCTACCTTACCGACACTTTTTTTATTTGTAAACTTATTTTCACACGAATAGCCACATCGAGTTGAATATTTGGGATAATAAATAAGAAGCACTAAGAAACGCGGCTTTGGTCACGTGACCCACTCGTCACATGGCCTCAAAGAAGTAATTTTTTTCATTACAGCTTTTTATTATTTTTATTTTTTCTCACATCAGACCAATTATTTTTAATTTACACGGAATCAAACAAAATTCGATTAATTATGAGTAAATTTCATCTGGTAATGTGTTTATTACTATATTTTTCACATTTATGGCGATATCTCTTTGAAAAGAAAGCTCAGGATAATATAAATACACGTATAACTTCAGATTTAATTTCAAAATTCGAAAGTAAAGCTTATGTTTTGTTTCCAATTAAAATTAAAGAGTATTAAACACGGTTTAAATTTCCCTGAGTTTTTATGTCATTCAGTAACAAAACAGTTTTTCATTAATTATATGTGATAACATGAGATATCTCGCAAATTAAGGGATAGGGGGATTTTAAATAGTCGAGAATGGTGAAGTCAGAGATCAGGCAATCTTATACAAATAAAAACGAGTTTATTCAATCACTTGTAATTGAGAATCCGTGAACGGATCCTCTCCAACCCTTAAACCGGGCGGCTAAGCCAAGAACGGACGAGCGCACTGGACCATTTGAGGGTTATATCTAGTAATGTCAATGAAATTTTCAAGATTTTTTTAGTCAGGTTAACAAAATTTTATTGAATTTGAATACAGAGGATCGATTACTATATATTTGTAGGTACTCTTTCATTAAAAAATGTTGAAAACAGGGGGAAATGTGGCCGCTACCGCAAAACACGTTTTTGTTTTATTATTACTTGCGGTGAGCATGATAACTCTGGAGCGGATTATCTGAAATCAAAAAAAAACAAACAGGTTTTATTAGTATATTCCTATACGTAGTTTGGGAACGAAGGGTTTAGCAAAATTTTAATTAAAAAAAAAATTGGGATGATTTTTAATTTCAAATCATCCGTTCCAGAGTTATCATGCTTACCGCAAGTAACAATAAAAAAAACCGTGTTTGGCAGCAGAGCCTATATTGCCCCCAGTTTTCAACATTTTTTAGTGAAAAAGTACTTTCACATATGTAGTAACTGATCTTCTGTAGGCCATTTCAATAGAATTGTGTTAACACGGCTGAAAAAAATCTTGAAATTCCATTAACATTACTAGATATAACCCTTAAGCCAAGGCACCGTGGAAAATCTTCGATTAGGTCTCGGGGTTGAGGCAGTAAACAGTTGTGGGCTGGAGACCCGAACGACGCCGTGTCGTCGTTTTCTATTGAGTTACCTCGTCAAGGGGTCAGCTTTCGGACAGCACTGACTTGTGCTGTCGTAGAATTTAGTTGCAAAGAGTTTTATTTTCCCACTTAAATTGATTAAAATGAAAGATTATTTAATATAAATAGTGTGGAAGTTTTGCTATTGAGTATACTTAAAGATGTGGACATTTAAATATACTTAGAGTGTCTTTATTTCACCAAAATAACCGTTTTAGAAGCCCGACGAAGGTCGTACAAGAATTCTGTTTCATACGGTAACACGGTTTTTTTTAAGAAGCAGAAAACTTGCTTTCTTGAAAATATTTTACTAAAATTGAAATAACAAAACACATTTTGTTATAACAACATAGCATCTAACAAAACTAAAAAAAAAAATCTTAACATTAGCGAAACCCAGAAAACTTTCTTTCTTGAAAATTTGTTATCGTTGTTGTCGTCAAAAACTACCGGCTTTGGAAATATAAATTTCTATCATGTGACTGTAAGTAGTGCATTTTTTTGTTTATATCATGAAAAGTGTAAATAATTTATAACTTCTGTGACATTTATTGATTTTGGAAAAATTGATAAGAGGTTCGCGTCAAAATGAAACCTTTCCCGTTGCGTTCCTTGGTGTAAAAAGTACCTAAAAAACTTTTGAAACATAAATTTAAATCATGCGAATGGAAGCGATGCAATATTTTCTGAGAGCGCTATTTCCCTTGAAAAAAATAAAGCATAAATTACTAAAATTCAACCATTTTTCAATAATTGAAAAGAAGCGATAATAAAATTATTTTACCAAACCTTCGGTTTTTGGGACTACAACTACCTTCTGAAGATTACAGATTTTTCAAATTTTTGAAACCATCCTCGATTTTCAAAAAAAAAAAAATTATTTACTATTTGCAGTGACCTGATTGGAATTTATGTTTAAAAAATTTTAGTGGTAGTTTTTTCACCAACAAACGCAGCAGACAAGGTTTCACATTGACGATAAACTCAAATACATTTTTTAAAAAGGCCAAACGTCAACAAAGTTATCAATTAGTGAAAATTGTCCTCGCTTTAATGAAATACTACATCACTACCGGTTGCATGATTTAAAAAGTTTCAAACGTTTTTTGAGTAGTTGTTCCATCGAGGAACGCAACAGGAAAGGTTTCACTTTAACGATAACTTCTTATCTATTTTTTAAAAATCAATAAATGTCACAGAAGTTACAAATTATTGACACTTTTCATGATTTTGAAAATCTGTGCACTATTCGCAGTGGCCTGATTGGAATTTATGTTTAAAAATTTTTAGTGGTAGTTTTTCTATCAAGAGACGCAGCACTAGGTGTCACTTTGACGGCAAACTCTAATACATTTTTTAAAAAAGGGCAAAGGTCAACAAAGTTACCAATTAGGGAAACTTCTCGCTTTCAGAAAAAACTGCATTGCTTCCACTCGCGTGATGTTAATTTAAATTTCAAACGTTTTTTGTGTAGTTTTTCCATCGAGGAACGCAACAGGAAAGGTTTCACTTTCACGAGAAGCTCTTATTATTATTTTTTAATCAGTAAATGTCACAGAAGTTACGAATTGTTGACAATTTTCATGATTTAAAAAAAAATAATGCACTACTTGCGGTGATTTCATTAGAATTTATGTTTCAAAAATTATTCGGGTAAGTTTTTCTATGAAGGAACGCAATACACAAGGTTTCACTTTGACGAATTACTCTTATAAATTTTTAAAAAATGTCAAAGTTCAACAAACTCATCCAAATAGTGAATCTTTTCCTCGCTTTTAGAAAATACATTGAAGAACGCAAAAGGCACGGTTTCACTTTGACGGGAACCTTCTATCTATTTTAGAAGAAATGGCTAAATATCACAGAATTGACTGAAGTATTCAAACCTCCTTAGATATACAGGAAATAATGCGCTACTTCCGGTTACATGATTAAGGTTTATGTTTCCAAAGCTTTTTCGGTGGCTTTGGACTAATAAATGCAAAGAAATTTTCCTGATTTTCACGGCAAAGTGCTATCTGTAGAAAAAATTAGCTAAGCGTCTGAGAAGCAGTTAAGTTTTTTTACTCATCCTTAATTCTACGAAAAAATTGATTATTATTTATGGTTGGATTATAATTATTTATTCCATGTTTGCTTTAAAAACTTTTCGCTAGGGATTCGAATTGTAGGTATTAAACTTTGCTCGCTATGTTTGAACCAGTGAGATTTCACTAGTGAAATATATACATCTGGTACTTCAGTAAAAATTTAATTAAATTTTAATCTTGGTAAGAAATTTTCAAGAAAGGAATTTTGGTGGGTTTCTCGAGTTTTCAGTTTTATTGTTACAAGTTATGTAATAATTTGTTCAACAAGTTATGTTTAATTAGTTTAATAACTTATGTTTTCGTTACAAGTTATGTAACAGAAATTCGGCTTCCGTTTTCGGTACCGAAGAGTAAAGTACGCGTTTTTGTTCTGTGCTATCTTTTTTGGTTTTAGCGACGTGCGGGGAGGTGTGATTGAGGTGAAAGGTGGTAAGGGAGGTGAGTGTAGTGAAGGCTGTATGTGATAGTGTGGGGGAGCTTTTTTGTGACGTTGAAAGGGTTAAGAGGAAAGTTGAGAGTGCTAATTTGGAGGTTAGTTGCCGAGGACGGAAAAGGGAGAGGGAAGATAGAGGACAGCAGATCGGTAAGGTAGGCACTAGGCCATCATGTTTGTTGCGAAGAGCCCAGTGGGGTCCAGCAGATGGCAGCACCAGGTAGAAAACAACCCCAGTGCTGATGATCTCACGGTGGTTGACGGAACAGGGAGGGGGGAAGGGTGATGCCGGGGATAGTACCGATGATAGCGAGGTGCAGTTTGCTACGCCAGGGAACTTGGGGTCGCGAGAGAAGGAAGGGGGATGAGGGGGAAGAGACGGAAGACAGTAAAAGATCAAGGGAAGAAGAGGGGGATGAGCAGGGACAAGAGAAGTTGCGGAAAAAGGTTCAGAAACAGTCTCCAGCGGAGAGTAATAAGGTTAAAGGGAAAGTGGATCTAGAGAGTTTTTGAAATCTCATTAAAGGGTTTCGAGAGGAAACGAACCGATTCCTGATTGGCATGCGAAAGCAAGGGGATGAGGTTTGGGAGGAAATGAGGAAAGGTAGAGAGAAGTGGGAAGAATGGGAGCTGGTGTGGCGCAAGAAAAAGATAAGGTTTGGAAGAAGTTGGAGGATATCGAAAAGAAGCAATGGATGAGTAAGAAAGAGAGAAAATGTGATATGGAGAAGTTGGAAGAAAGAGTGAGAAAGCTAGAATGTAAGTCTGAGCTTATAAAGAAAGGCGATGACGGGGTAAGAGAAGGAGAGATAATAAAAGAAGCGAATGAGAACGTTATCCTAGAAAATGTGAGAATGAGTACAAGATTGAGAGAGTTAGAACGGAAAATAGAAGTAGAAGTGAAGACAAAACGAAGTAGAAATATAGTGATCAGAGGAATGAATGTGGATAATAGCGAGAATTCAGGTTCTTTCAGGACCTGGATTCTTTATCCGTATTTGTTTCCACTGTGAGTGGACGATCTAATTTTTGATGAATAATTGAGTTCCCAATGGAGGATAACAGTTCTGACATGGCGTTGGTTGCTTCCGCCATAAGCTTATTTTGGTTTTCTCGAAAATAAACAAACCTCTTCCGGGTCCCCGATTATATAGAGGATAACCAGGTTTTCCTCGAAAACTGAACGCGCGCAAATAAATAACCTCTTCCGGGTCCTCCATCATATCGAGAATAACCGGGTTTTCCTCAAAAACTAATACTCCCGATCTTTTAACATATTTCTAACGTGGCGGGCCTAGTTGTATTTCTCTAGGGTTGATAAATCAACATTCAATCTATCCAGTTCTATCAGTTCTAAATATAATTTTTTCGGGCAAAGATCGTCAGACACCTTTACTATTTTTTCTATTCAATTTAATAGATTCATTAAAACACTGAATACAAGATTATCGAATAGTCGAACAATATGATTGCATGAGTTAAGTTTTAATCTATGAATCAGGGTAATCGTAGAGCCTACAGCAAGGCTAGATTTTCGTATAGCCTCATCGTTCGCCCTAACAAAAAGCGCAACTTGAGTGAATAATGTGCCTAGGTAGATGTAAGTTTTGATAATATCATACTCGGAAGTTCCGTAAATAAAAGGTGGGTATTTTTTGTTGTGCCCATGACCTCCCTTTCTGTAGATTACAATTGTTGTTATGCCTATGTGGTCATCTTACAGTAATCTAATAATCATTTAAGAAACTTTCGCATTCTCACAAGGGAGTCATCAAAAGAAGCCAAATCGTCGGCATTAGCTAAGAGCAATATTTCCATGAAATGGTCTATTGATACACCACTGATAACTCTGGCATACGAAAATTCTTGTAAATCAACAATTAAAAATGTAAACATCGTTGGACTTATAACCTCCCCCGCCATCACTCCTTTCGTTACATCTACCGATCCAGACATGCCCTTATTTTCCTTGACCGCAATATTAGCCTTAGAGTAGAAATTTTGTACTAATCTAGTGAATTTTGAAACACAAACTTTCGAGAATAATTTTTTCCATAATGTATTATGACTAACTAAGGAGAATGCTGCTTTAAAGTCAACATAGAGTACAAGAAGTTTTCCTCCGTTCAGTCTCAGACGATTTTGCATTATTCGCGTTAAGGGTAAAGATATGGTCCCTACAACCTCTCCCCCACCTAAAACCTCCCTGTTACTCTGGAAGAAGATGCATGTCTTCAGTCCAAGCTGTCACCGTTTTCGAAAGAATCTTCGTAAATATCTCTATGACACAGCTAAATAAAGTAATAGGGCGGTAGCTAGAAGGATCAGTTACATCCCCTTCCTTTTGTATCATTCTGCATTAAGAAAAAGACATAAATGAGTGAATTTATTCTTATTTATTATCTTACTCTACACTGTAGAGAAACAATTATTTGAATCGTATTTTTTAATTATCCTGCCATTTTTCTTTTTTTTCCCTATGTTATTACGCGCT
>CAKNWT010228420.1:485-13526 GCA_932066315.1 Andricus coriarius
GAGGTAACTCGCGACCACGAATTGAGCTTGCCATTACATCGGCTCGCTGTTTTTGAAGTCTGAAATATTATTGTAAAATATTTTAGATGTTTTTAAATTCTTTGATAGCTGTGCTGTCAAAGAATAATAAATAATTCAATTATTTATAGCTTTCTCGGAAATTATGGGAAAAGAATTTGAAAAACAAAAGAAAATCATTTGTTACTTTTTAGAATGATAAAATGATATTTTTATAAAATTTTATGAAATTATCAATTTTGCGATGGACTCTTAAATTATTACTATTTTTGTTAACAATATTACATTCTTTGTAAAATTCACGTAAAAATGAATTCAATTTTTTTCAAAAAAGAAATTTAGGCGGACATGAACCTATGTTTTAACCTAGGTCTAAGCATAGGTCTAAACCTGGGACCAACCTGGCTTTTTCTTACGGCCACGTGGACCAAGCCCCAAGAAAAGACCAGGTTTTTTCGGGAAGTGTGCTATGTGGGTTCGAGATATAAATCAGGACACCAGATTTGAAACAACTATTCGCTTACTTCAATATTAATTTGAAAATAATAAGACTTAGAAAATTCAATAGTTAAAATGTATTGCAGGTACATTTTGGAACGGTTCAAAATTGAATGTATTTCGGTGAAAGTTTAAGCGAGGTTAGGAGAATAATTCTGACAGCTGGGAATCACATTCCTGCTCCAATTTAATTAAGTTAAAAGACGGTAGATAGCGCTGGCGTCCTGATTCTCGTGACTTTTCGAATAGAAATGGAGCGATAATGAGGCGAAAGATTATCCAGGCTAGGTTAAAAATGAAAAATTATCTTCGATTCGTGTAAAGTTTAACCGGCAAGGTTATTTTTTGTTGCGGCGAATCTTTCGTCTGGAATCGATGTAAATTTTATCTTTCGTTTTTTCTGTGTTCTCTAAAGTCCTTGAATTCTATTAATTTCTTGAATGTTTTCAATTCCTCGAATTACATGAATTCCTCAAAAGTGGGTGTAAGTAAAGTGACATTGCACATTGGATAGGGTCAGCCTAGTCATTCGCGTTTTCTGTTAGGCTTCAGAATCAGGGGATTTTCCAAATCTTGCACATGCCAAAACTCTTTCTCTTATTTGTTCTTTAGAATGAGAAATTTTCTGGTGAAAGTCTAAAAATCTGTATTATCTCACAATCGAACTACGGGCTGCAAAATGTTATAATTCAACTAGGAAATATCGATTTACACAAATTTTAAAAGATTTCTGAAACTTAACTTTGGAGTGATGGGGCCAGATTTGATGTTCGGAACCAATTATGAATATTAGTCCAAAAAGAGCTTAAAACTAGGCCAATTTATGTGAAATGATAAAAAGAGAGAATTAGTAAGGTTCTAATAATAGCGCAACTCGCTATTAATGTTTTTATGCAAATTAAACACTGGAATTCGTCAAAATTAGTGTTAGACTAATCATTTAAGTTAAGCGTGGGACGTGGCCACAAGCAATGCCCATACATGTCCCATTCTTGAACAATCTTTAATAATTTTTTACCTATTTTTGATCCATGTTTAAGCAAGGCAACTTTTTTCACTTAGGGTTTTTTTATTTCTCACCCTTTAATCTTGTTTCACCTTTTAATTAACGGCAATTTCCGTAAAAATTGTAATAGTATTATTGCATATCACGTTTGGCGAGTGTTAAAAATAACAGTATTAGGTTTTTTGGGTTCCGCTAATAGGTACCCTTATGAAAAAGAAGTATTGGTAAGTATTGGATCCAGTGCTTTTTTATCGAAAAAGTATTGGATTTCCAACACTTATTCGTGAAAAAAGTATTAGATTCAATACTTACCAATACTTCTTTTTCATAAGGGCATGTAGTTCACTCTGATATAATATTCTGAATATGTACGAAATTGATGTTTTGCTAAAACTGAATAGCTGAATTATTAAGATAGCTTGGCAATTATCTTTATCATGGTTTTTTAAAGTTTGCAAATACCAATGAAATGGTTTCTTAATTAAAAAAAAAAGAATATACCCATGTCATAAGCTTGAAGCTGCCTCAATCAAGGATTTTCTACTTAATGTCATAATAATTTATAAGCGATTGAAGAAACTATGTCATATAACATTTATATTTTTACACGTTATATGTCATATTTTTACAGTTAGAATAAAGTTTCCAGAAAAATACTTTTTTTTTTTGTTTCAACGCAATCTCTTCCAATCATATATAACGCAATTTTTGGCATGGGTGTCATAACGACATAACCTAAATATTTTTTCTAAACACACACAAATGACAACTACACTTAGCAGGAGATGTATTCTATTATCAGTATTCATTATTTTTCAAGTTTTCAAGTACACAGCACGATTACAAATCATAAAAAGCCGTCATATGAGATAAAGTACTTCAAAAACGTTGGCCATCTTGGCTTGAGTTGATACATGATCCCGAATCAACTCATTATGATCTCAAAAATTAATTATTTTTTCCGGCCGATCAAAATGCTCTGGTTTTTGGTATAATTTTTGTTGCATATCAAAATGATATTGATTCTCGTATAATTTTGAATATTCTTTTACTCTGCGTGGGAACAGGATATCTCGAAACATCTTCTTGCTATAAAGATATCTCAAAAATGTTAATATAACACGTGGAATTTTTATATATTCCAAAATGCCCCAAAAATATCCAAGGATATCTTATGATTTACTAATTATCAGTTGTATTTCATTACTTACTAAATGTTTTTAAATGTTTAAATTAAATGTTTTTAAAGGAAGAAAAAAAGTGAAAACGGAATGTGAAATGCTGGAGTCAGTGACCATCTTCTCCCTGATCCAAATTTGAAAAACCAACAAATTAAAAAATTGTATCTCAAAGAGATAAAATTAAAAAACTTTGGAATCACAAAAAATAAAAATATAGACTGCTATATGAAATACTGCAATTACAATTATAGGTATATTATAATATTTACCACTAGAATCAAGCAGAACCACGAAGGTTAAGAACAGAATACTGATAACTGTCTTCATTGGTTTTAAATGGAATTACTTTATGTATAGATAATGTCGTGAAGAGCTTTAACACTGTAATGAACATGTTTCACAATATACACTTAGTCTGCTTCCCCCACTCTGAAGGTCTTGAAATCCCGGTAGATTTACAATTATGCATCAATTTATAAAATAAGTTTAATATTTGGTTTCAGGCCGACCGAAAAGCATATGATTTTGATATATTTGGGAAGTCTTTAAGAATGTCATCAACCTCTGCATATAATATTATGAATTACAGAAGGGAACATACCTAGTACGCATAAATAAATTTTTACTGCAAAAATGCTATTATTTACAGAATAAAGTAAAGTTATTTCTGAGATAAACTGTTTACAGTTAGTGCCCACGAACCTAAGAAAGTAAAAAACGTAATATAGAAAGATGCATATTTTTCATTTAAACTATATTTGCGATCAATATGAAATTGGGAGAACGTTCTCGTACAACCTTTAAGTTTTAATAATTTTCATAATTTATTCCATGAGAATTAGGTAGAGCGTTACTTGTATCACACCCTATTCACTCTATCTTTATAAGGTTGCATTTTAATTTGTATTTTTTTACATTCTCATCATAATGAGAAGGTATTGTTTTTCTTCTAAACCAAACTCCGAAACTTAAAAAAATTTGTAGAGCATGTTTCGATTGGCAATACCTTCCAATTTATAAAATTTAAACAACATCTAATGATTTGAAGTTTAAGGTCGTTCCTCCTCAGAGGATGATAAAAAGTTTCTTGAATTACATTTTTGATCGGGTTTCTAGGAAGTCTCCCTGATACTCCAGGTAATCAAAGTACATCTTCCATGAGGAAGTTCACAGACAGAAAAGGTTTTAGTTAGGGAAATTGGCCAGTCTACTTTTAAGATAATAAATGGGTTTAAATCTAGCTCTAAGTTTAAAAACGGGCGTCAGTTAGGTTTACAAACAAACAAGCTGTACCACAAAACTAGCCAGTTTTCTGTGCGAGGGCTTAGTAGAAAGACGGGGGAAGGAAGTATGATAAAGGAGGATGCTTGGTACAGTGTTAAGGGTTGCAGATGATAGCGGGAAAATTGTTTCACCGGGGTAGGGGTGAGTGTATAGGAAAGGGAGTGAATTGTAAGAAATTTGGGAAGGAGTGAAAGGGAAAAGGAGGTAAGAGAAGGATTATGGGGTATGAAGGTATAGGAGTGAGTTTCGAATGGTGGAGAAAGGAGAATGTCAGGTTACGGGAGGTAAAGGGTGAAGTTCATATAATGGTAAGGGGTTATAATGGTAAAGGAAAAGTGTTATATGGGTGGGGGTATACCTGTGCAGCGAGTAAGAGGTTATAGGAGGAGAGGTCGGTGTGTTTGAACGTAGGAAGTGAGTATATAGGAGAGAGACTCACGAGGAAAGGGGTTGGAAATAGGAAATTAAGGCTAGAGGATGATGATGGGATATGAATGTATAGGAGAGAGGCATGGATACCTCACCCACGAGGGTGATAAGTAAATTAAGAATGGGGATATTGACAGATGCGAAAGGCTGAGGGAAAATGGAATACGCATATGATTTGGGGAATAATTTGAGGGTTTGTAGTCCGAAGAAGTTGAGGAGTACATACACAGAAAGAGTAGGAAGAGGTATAGGAATTAGAGTTTACCAAAATAGTGTTAGTGATATGGGTATATTGCAGACGATAAGTAGAGAGATATATGGGTGAGAAGTTAGAGGGGGGTGGGGGGCAATGATAATCCCTCACCCGTAAGAGTCATGAGTAAAATGAGGAGAGGAGAATGTGAGGAGGTCTAGGGTCAAAGTGTTGGACCAATAAAGGAGGGGAGGAAAAGCTTGAAAAGAAAAAAGGTAGATACAGCTCTCTAAATTTGAATTAGTAAAATATAACTGATTATCAGTTAAATTCTACTAATTGCTGTAGCTAGAATTGAGTCACTGACAATTAGTAGAATTGTATTGATTGAATTAGTAAAACGAAATTTACTAATTGATCAGTTATAGTTGTATTGAAGACACCAGTTAATTTTAAGAGGTTATGTTCCAAATATATTTGCGCACCATTTTTAAATGTGAAATCGTTTAGGGTGTACAATTTGTTCACACATGTAGTAACTTCTTATTCATATATTAAAACGAAAGTCTTAAAAAACACTTTATTATTATAAATAATGTTAGCGTATAAACGAAAGCTTAATTCAAAAATTGTTCCTCTATCAATTTATTCTAAGTTTATAATTGATTCACTGCAGTTACGGTATAACTGATTACTTCAGTTACGGTATTTTTACTGTTAAAATTAGTAAACTTCTGAAACTAACTGATTCATCAATTAAAATTAAGTGTACTGAATGAATTAGTAAAATTTCTACTAATTCAAATTTAGAGAGAGGGCAGAGGTGCTGTGGAGCACTCGACGTGAGAAATATAGAGCTACTGCGATGAAGCATTGAGGAGGAGGGTTATATGAGAAAGGAGGCACAGTTGATTTAAATATTGAGGGCGAGAGAAATGGAGTTTATGAAGAGAAGGGAAAGGGAAGAGGGTGTAAAGGACGAGAAAGAGACTTATGACAGAAGGTAAAAAAGAATGATTAATATAGGTTTACCCATGAAAGTCTTCTTGATGGGCGCTTGTCGCCCGCTTCACGAATTAATTTCTGTATATGTTTAATTTTTGGATTATGTAATCTGCAGGAGCAAAAGAGGCACTCAAGTTGTAAATTACTTAGTTTATTTTTTAAATCGACGTGGACAAATTTATAAAAGCACTGAGGTACATTTAATAGACTCCAGTTAAGCACTTCCTTATTGAAACAAGAAACAAGGAATGAAAGAATCCAAAGTCTATAAACAACATATTTTTCAAAATCAGCAAAATCATAAACTGAAATAGTGCGACCCCTGTTGCGCGAATGTAAATGGAATCTAAAAATTCCACTTCCCCAGCGTATCGAGGATCCATCGAGCGAGACTGAAGTATTGAAGATATTCTTCAGCTAAAAACCAGAAATCGCCCTGGGGACCTAAGAGCCTTTACGGTTTACCGGTTACCATACGTCACGATAATGAGCCAACATATACCGATGGTTAGTTCAGCTCGACTGCGTTCAGGTTGGCACACGGTAGGTAGCGCAAAATGATTTACGGGACCTGTCCTGGGGGCAGCGTCAAAACCAATATCGAGAATTATTTTAAAGAGAACTCTGCATCCGGCGAGTACCTACTCGAGAGATTTATCATGTTTTATTGAGAGGAAAAGAGACGAAGAGTATCGTCCACTTTTGTATCAGTAAATTTATCCCAGACTCCTGACTGCTACCCGGCGTGGAATCGAATTAAGTCATTGCCTCTTGGGCCTTATTGCAAGGCTACCTGCAGTTGCTTCTGATCATTCGCACCAAGGTCGATAAATGAAATGTTGCTGTCTGACTTTGCAAGTGATAAAGTGGAGATGCACTGACTTAATTTCGGTATTATTCACGTAATGGACATATAGAATAAAATAATAAAGAGAATAGTGTGATATTTTAAAGATTAATATAATTTCATTAATTATGCCATAATGAAATTATCATAATTCAATCAGAGAAAAGTAAGCCACGAAAGATTAGTATTTAATTTATAATATAAGAGAAGATTATAGAAATGGAATACGTAACAAATAAAAACGCTTATTCATGAAAAGCTATTGTGTAACATTTTCAACTTTATATTAGAACAATAAGAAGGCCATATTGCGCAACTTGTAAATAAGTTACGTCGCATCCACAAACATAAGGTAGATTGGAAATATAAGAAGTATTTACACTCATAATCTTTCTCACCTTACTAAATTCGGTTAAACACAACGACCATTCTTGGCTCTCGCAGATATTCCTCTTAAAAGGCATGGGAAATTTCCCCCACCCCTGAACTAATCCCCAAAAGGACGCCTGAAATGTTCCACCGCAACTGCATTATGTTTGATTCTCCTTACTATCATTTCGTGACAACAACGCATCTCACGAACATTCAGTCATTCACTTTAGGTCTGTAATTTTGTATCGAAAACTCCCGACAAGAAAATGTGACTCATATTGATTACTAACCGAAATCAGTAAAGAATTTGTCAATATTTTCACTAATTGACTTTCGTAAAGTAAACTTGTGATTTTTTACTATTCCATTGGAGAAATGCTAAAATATTACTATTTCATTAGTCAAACTCTCAATTACTAATAAAAATTTAAAAAATTTTACTAACTCAGTTTTCGAGTGTACAAATCGATACCACAGAAACATAACCAACCAAATCTCACTTTCAAGAACTCAAGCTGTTGAACTAACGATCTTCCTACTGATTTTTAATCTTTCATTCGTCCATCATTGACTTAAATAATATATTTAATATTTAAAATAATGTCAATAATGTAAGTTTAATAATACGTAGGTGAAATCATTAAAATTTAAAATAAGGTATGCATTACTTAGTTCAAATTACTTTTTCAAATAAATCTCAGAACGTTTGAGTAGTAAAACCTAATTATTAGTTTAATTTGCTGTAATACAGTGCGCTTACCTTGTTAAATAAATATTTATAAATTATAAATTTATGGATAGACAATTATTCGTGTACAAATTTTAGAATGAAGGAAATACTTAAAAAGAAGCTTTAATATACCGTGTAAATACAGAAAATACACAATACTGGGAACCCTCTCAGACTAATATTTTCTACTATTTATAGCCGTACCTCAAAATTAGATAAATGTCTCACTAATATTCTAAAAGTCTTGACAGAGAAATCAAACTATAATGTTACAGACAGCTGGCAGTAATTTCAACGACTTTAGGTGTGGTACATTTATTTCCTACAACATTAATAATTCTAGATTTACAATGCATTAAAAACAAATAAGATGAAATAGCTCTATATAGCTTTATACCAAAAAGAATTCTTACATGCAGTCGAGTTTTGTCTAACATAAGGTCCGCATATTTTATATTTCACAATAAAAATTCCAAACAAATGGAAGAAGTGGCCATGGGATCTCCGCTCTCACTTGTGGTAGCGGACATCGCCATGAATATTCTCAAAATTTATTGTGTCATGAATACTCTCGAAATTTATTGTCTTTCAAGCCTAAGTTTTGAAGTACCATTCTATAATAGATACGTAGAGGATATCTTTTTTATCAATCCGGAATCCAAGTAACATTAAGTTTTAGAAAGCTTCAACTCTTTTGACTGAAATCTTAAATTCACTTTTGAAAAAGAAAAAACTCAACTTTCTAGACTTTATTGTCACCAGAACTAACAATGGCATTATCGCAGTATCCTTGGACACAAAAGAAAGGAATGATATTCGGACTCATAAATAGAGCCCCAGTTGATTTACAATCAACTGGGGAAAAAATAATCTAACAGCTTAAAAGGTTTCACGGTAGATCCATATATCTTGGGAATGACGGACAAACTTGATACCATTTTACGAAAAAATTGTATTAATGTTATATTCAGACCCATGAAATCTAACTCAAATATTTTTTCGTCTTCTTAAAATAGAGTAGAAATTTTTCAAAAAAGGAATGCAGTTTACAAATTTCACTGTTTAAATTGTGCCTGTTGCTATGTTGCACACAAAGGCAGACCTTTACATTATAGAATTAAGTAACCTACACGTTGAGATTAAAATATTAATTAACCACTTATTAAATTAATTAAACACTAATCAACAAATTACTTTAAAAATTGCAAGATAAGTCTGTTGGATGGAATTCTTCATGCATTTTTTAGGAAATTTTGATTCGTTGATTATTTTCCGAGTTTCGGTACTTTTAAAGCAGAAAAATCGATTTTTTAGTAATTAATCGTTCCTATAGCCTACACTATTCAACCGATTAGTAGACACATTTCAAAATAAGTCTGTATAAATCTGACTGACAGATTGTCGTCTAATTTCCATCTAATTAAGGATTTATAGAATTTGTAACATCTCCACAGGGAACAAACGTCGAGCTGTTTTGCATATGTCATCATAAAAAAAACTATTAACAAGTGCATGAATCAGTACATATTTTTCAATCTCGTTTTTGCTCGGTATTTTTGCTGAATATGGAAAAGAGACAAAATATTTATTAAAGATCAAAATGAAATCTACTTTTTCATAAACCATTTTATGCATCCAAATCTGAGCATAAATAATTTATAATTCAATATTAGTTTTCCAAACTACCTCCTTTCCGGCTCATTAGAGAAAAATATATTAAAGAAGAAAAAAAATAAGAAAAAGGAAGTTGCTTGATATAATTCTCCATTTATTGGTGAAAATTGATTTACGTATACATTTTTTTTATAACAAGAACAAAGAATCAATTTATCCAATTGATAATTCCATTCCTAACTTTGGTATATCTTGAGAGATCTTTTTTTTTATTGATAGTTTTGTTATCCTCTCTCTTAATAAATAACATCTCCATGAATTTTCTAGTTTGTTTAAATTAAATTAAATTTTTCTTTGTTTATTTTGTTTTTAAATCAAAACGTCGTTTGTTGTTAATCTCCAAAATATCTTTAGGAAGAAGCCCCGTGAATTTTGCATCTAATCGAAAATTCTTTTTTTTAATACAGCTAATCTCAGTTTTTTGTTAACTAAATAAAAATTCTTAGTAGTTTATACCGGTGCTTTATTCGCATCCATCCCATTTCCCCAACTTATATCAATTTCGTTAAGATCCATAATTTTAGAAAAAACGATCTGTAGCAATCATTACCAATGAATGGAGAATTAGACAAAGCAACTTTTTGTGTAAATGTCTATGGTTTTTATTTTCAAGTAGTATGTGAATTTTAATTATAATAAGTTTCTATTATTCATACCTCTAGTTTTCTTATAGATAATTCCTGAAGAGGAAGCCTAAATTGGCTTCGAAACATGTTGGTCCTTAGTAGTATAAAAAATACAGAGAAAGAATGAGGAAAGAGTGAGAAATTGGTTTTGGTGGACTCTTTCCTTTTTCTCCCTCTTTTTTCATTAGTTATTTATTTGTCTCTAATGAGCCGGAAAGGAGATAGTTTGAAAATCTAATTTTGATTTCTTCTTTTTATACTCCGATTTCGATGCATAAAATGGTTCATGAAAAAGGAGATTTTATGTGGATCCTAAATGAATTTTTAAACTAGAGACACTAAGCTCAAGATTTATTTCAATCTGCAGGGCTGCCTATGAATCCTATTGAGAATTCTTTTAATTGAGGCATAAATAGATTTCCTCTATTTTTCTAACGATATTATTTTTTTTTAATATTTCTTAAAGGATGATCTGAAATTAGCAGTTTCAGAAATGTGTTGTTTTTTTTTAAATTATTTCTGCTCCTATTTCGAAAATGTAATACTGAATATATTAGTTCTGAATCAACTCCTGACAAATTTGTATCTGGATTATTAATGATATTCCGATTTGTGCAGTATAAATATCAATACTAATTGCATGCATTGTATTGTGTTGAGTAATACATATATGTATTTCTATTACTTAAGAACCAGTATTTGATTTAATAAAAATTTTTATTAAAAAAGAAGTGAAATCCTACCAAGAAAATCTACGATTCAAGAAATCACGCCAAGTATAAAAAGTCATCCATACAATCAACCTAGTTTACGAAATCCAAGTTTGCCGAGTAATTCTAAAAGATATTTAAATTTTTTAATTGATTGAACTGAAAAACAGCAACTTCCAGAATGTATCAGAAAGGTCAGAAAGAAAATTTGGACGATTTTTCTAAATAATAATAATAATCTCGCCAAGGTTGCATTTTTTTCCTTTTTAATACATTCTCAAAGTTTCTGTAATTTTTTCAATTGAATAAATAAAAAATGTAGATATCTTTCAAAATTACTCAGCAAACTTGGATTCCATAAGCCAGTTTGATCGTAAATGATTTTGTTCAGATAATATTGTTTTTTTAAAACCTCCTAGCAGCCTAGATTTTTTCAATCAAGGCCTGGCGCTTGGGAGGTTTTGGTCAGAGTATTTTGACAGAGAGGGGTAAAATTTGAAGTACACACTGAAAGTGAAAATTGATCGCTTTTCGAACAGGCTGGATATTATTTTACTTCCCAGTACTATTTTTAGATGCAATCACAGGTTCTTGCGAGAAAACCGCCCAAAGTTTTAATTAAGAAATTAAAATAAGATATATTGTGCCCATTTTGATAAGAAACTATTTAATCATAGAATCGAACTGATGGTGATGGAAAAGATAATTTGACTTTTATAAGGAAACCTTGTCTGTGGTGCTATAAAATTCAATGACTCTTTGAGTTTACACTGGAATATAATTTACATTACACAGGCTGAGATTGCATAAACGATATTTTGTACAAGTGCAAGTCCACGACACTTTTTAACATTCTAGGCCAAGGTAACCGATGCAAATGAAATGGCGTTCGTAGTACATGTAGAAACTAATACATAACCAAAGTATCAAGTCCAAACAGTTTTTATTTAAAAGTAGCTCTGTATTTAACTTTGTTGATATTTCGAGAGCGATTGATCGTAGGCAGGTTTTAATTGTTAAATTAAAAAAATTACAGAAACTTTGATAATGTATTAAAAAGGAAAAAAATGAAATCTTGGCGATATTATTATTATTAAAAAAGAAAATATAGCTAAGATTTCCTTTTTACCATTTTAATACACTGAAAGTTTCTGCGATTTTTGCAATTTAATAAATTTAAAAATTAAGATATTTCTCGAATTACATGACAAACTTAGATTTCAAAAACTATGTTGATTGCACTGCTAACTTCTTATTTAGAGGAATTTTTCGCATCGTAGATTGTTTTATTTGAGATTTCACTTCTGTTTCGATACAATTTTTTTTTGGAATCATATACTCTTTTTGAAAAAATAGATGAAGAATTTTATCCAGCTGACTTATATTAAAATTTGTCAATAAATGGAATTACCCCTAATTGTCGTCCTTTGGTTAGGGTGTTGCTAATACTGTTTACTAGGTTGCCTTAAAAAATATATTTTTTTGTCGTTGTCTCGCTCTCTGTTTTCTCTCATTTGATGTAAAAATAATTGCACAATATATTATAAATTGGTAAAAAGTGTTACTTTTTTATAAAAATGGTAAACGAGTTACGCAAAAGCAATAATTATAACAATAAAATAATGAGAAGCATCACTGGAAATAATTTTAAACTAATTTTATACAGAATACTAGCCTTGAAAAAGAAAAAATCTCCTTCTATAGGGGTAGCAAGTATATAATATGCTTTCTTTTATGGACCGTAGACATTTGCTGCCTTAAATATTTAAACATTACCTATTAAAATTTTAAATATGTACTATTGATGGGAAACTACCATAACATAATTAAAAACTACCCCTTAGAACGATATTTTGCTTCTCTGTAGTTCTTCACATAATTTCACATAAAAAAGTTCTAATATTACTTTATGAATATCAATAAAATATTTTATAGTTTTTCAACAATAATCTAAGACAATTTAAGTTCCGGTTTTCGGCCTTTACATCAACATAATGAAAAATGGTAAAATACCGTATTTTGGCGAAAATTACGTAACTGTTTTTCTAGAATGGCACAAAATGAGTCTGATTGAAAACAATACCACCCTATATTAACTAATACAAAATAGAGTACTATCCCTAAAAGGCAAAAAACCGTCTGTAAAGGATGCAAAGTTCGATTTTGTTTCTTTTTATTTTTACAATGTAAAAAATCATATTCTTGCTAACTATTTGTAGATTTCACTTGTATACGTAAGAAAAACATACTTAGGCAAAATTTAAAATTAATATTTGTCATTAGTTATCACAAAAAATAAACATAGTAAAACGTGTTATCCATTTTTTCGTACACTCATGAGAATCTTTTTAGTACAATCAGGAAGTTCGTTAATGTGACTTTTAACTGATCTTGTAACTAATTTTCGCCTTTAGTAGAATTTTGTTTTAATTCGAAAAAGGCAAAACGTTTGTGTGAAACCTCTTTAT
>CAKNWT010228450.1:420-12661 GCA_932066315.1 Andricus coriarius
TTTTTTTTAAATCTTCCAAAATCTACATTTAAGAAAAAAATTTGAAATCTTTACCAGTTTAAAATTCTTTAAAATCTTTAAGAAACTGTTTTTACTCTTAAAATATGTACATTTCGTTTAAATTTTTCTGAATTTTCTCAAGATTTCATTTATTTTCGAATATTTCTAAAACTTCTTAATATTTTTGTAAATAATATAGTTTACCTACCATAACAAAATTTTAAATCCTACAAAATTAAAAAAATTGCCTTAAAATCTTCCAGATTCTTTTTCGACATATTTTGAAATTTTCAAAACTTAAATTTTATTTTTCTCATCTCTTTGAAAGTGTGAAAAAGTTTACTAATTATAGTGTGGTAGCAAAATGTTAAGAACAGAATTATTTCCCATTATTAAAAAATCATTTAGAATTAAAATTTTCTCTTTTATCAATAATGTTTAGAAGCATTTAGAAATACACTTTATTACTAAATAAAATACTTATTTTGAATTTATTATTTACAAAATTGATGCAGAAATCCGTAATATTAACATTTTTTGCAACAAATTTTGAAATCTTGAAATTAATAATTTTCAAAAATCTTTTCAAAACTTCCAAATATCTTAAAAAATTGTTTTAATTTTTCCTAAAAAAATATTAAAGTAATTTCCTTTAAATAGTTTAAATCTTTCAGATATATATGATTATTTTTATTATATTTAATAATGATCAGTGATCTTTGCTCAACAATAATTATTTGTAATTACATTGTCATAAAAACAAAAGACTATATTTGATCTTTTTCGATTTTCTTAAACTCACATGATTATTTCCCAGTCCTTCAAGTTCCATACATATTTTTGTTGAAAATTACGATCACTTAGAACCTTTAGACTATATTTCTACCTTTCTCAGAAACAGAAGTTATAAAAGGCGCTATTGATCTTCCTCGACTCAGTCAAAAATATTTCTCTCCATAGAAACAGTTTCAATCTTTTAAAACTTGTACCAAAATCGAAGGAATTATCAAAGGTATTTAATTTTTTTTTGCTTACCTAATTTTGAAACCCTAGAAATTTTTAGTTATTTAAAAAACAAACTTTCAAATATTCTGTTTTAAGCATGAATTTCGATATAAATATATTCTTCAAACATCTTCTTGCATATGAGCATTAAAAATATTTATTTCTGCAATAACTAAATAATAATATATTAATTTATTAATTACAGTAAAAATGAGGGTCACTACATTTGTCCTCAACTTTTCAATTCTAATAATGTATACGAAATCTATGGAAAAATCGACAATTTCAAATGCATCTTCAACTACAACTACAACTTCAACTTTGAAAAGTACGAATATTACCGATTTTGATCATTCCAATATTACAACATCAACAATGACAAATGTTCAACTTCCAGTGGATGTTTTATCAGGAGATATTTTATTGGATCCCAATTTCGTCTTGGCTCGTGCTACCCGAAGTAGTGAAGATATTTTTCCTAGTCGTGCTAGAAAAAATAATGATGAAAAAATTAATACAAACCCTAGAAAGAAAAGATATTCAGATTATAGCTTTCTAGAAAGTGATATAATTCCTCATTTTTTGTATGATAGACCAAAACCAAGATACGATGAAATTAGGAGTCCTCACTTTAAAATATATCCAGTGTTTCCTGGAAAATAAAACATTATTAATTTTGATTTCAATTAAGTATTTCGAAATCTTTGAATTTCGTTTTAATGTATCATATATAATAACATATTATAAGCATATAAATTAGAAGAGCTTCAATTTGCAGAAATTGGAAAGAAATAGAAAAATTACTCTGCTGGTGTAGAGATTGGTACTTCTAAGCAATAAATCAATTAAAAAAATGAATGTTTCATTTTAAGCTTACAATTTTTTTATTTTAATTTAAATGTAAGTACTAAAAATAATTTTTTTTAAACACCAAAAATACCGTTTAAATCTCTAATGTTTCAGTTGTATTGTAAGTTTTCTTTAATATAAATAAATATTTCGAACAAGTAAGAATATATTCTGAAATTTAATTTTCTGATTATTATGTATTACGCTTTTTCCTGTCATTTTTGACCCCCCCATGTAACGTTTTTTCTATAGTAAGTGTGTGTAAGTTTAACATTTGCGTAACTCTCGAGGTGACCCCCCCCCCTCCTAAAGGCGTTACGAATTTTTTGAACGGCCCCTAATACTTCATTCAAATTTGTTCGTATTCACAAAAAAATGCATTTTTAACATTTAACATGACATTGAGAGGTTCCCCGAACCTCATAAATTTTAACACGTATTTTCCATAAGAAGAAAAGACGTTTGTTTTATAAGGTCCCACAAAAACCCTATAAGTGGAAAAATGGGGTTTGCGAGTTTTTGGCGTTAATTATGTTTTTTTGCAGTTTTTATAAATAAAAATTGTTTCAAATACATAAAATAATACTTTTTAGTAATAAGTAGATGTTTAGGGGAGACCACCCTTCAGTAGATAATGATCCTACAGTAGATTTTCATTGATTAAAAATACCAATGGTTGTTGGATAAATAATTTAATATAATTAATAGTTAAGGAAGGATACGTGTTAATACATTAAAATTATAATTTATTATTTTACCTATATTTGTGCTTACAATTAAGGATTATCTACTGTAGGATCATTATCTACTGTAGGGTGGTCTCTCCTATATACATTTTTAAAATAATTTATTATTATTTTAAGTAATTTTCTCTTAGGATAAAGTTAGAGAGTCGCGGTTTTTTCGAATTTTTAAATTATTTTAAACTTTTCAGTTAGATCGAGACAATAATCAATCAAAATTAACAAAAAAAATTGTTTAAACTATTTATTATTATTTATAATAATATTTTCTTAGAAAAATGATAAAAAGTTGCAGTTTTTTCTCAAATTTTTCACTTTTTGCCCACTTTTCAAGTAGAGTGCGGTAATAATGAATTGAAGTTAACAAAAATACTTATTTCAACAATTTATTATCATTTTTAATAATATTATGTTTGAATAATGTTAGAAAGTAAAAATAATTTTTTAAGCAATTTATTATTGTTTATAGTATCTTCTACTATTGTTAATGCTAGATAGTTGCAGTTTTTCTGAAATTTTTTATTTTGTGTCCATTTTTCACTTAGTGAGGTAATATTTAATGCAAGTTAAGAAAGTTTTGGTTTTTTCTGAAATTTTTAACTTTGCTTGGGCTTTTCAGCTTGCTTTTTAGTTATGAATAAATAATAAATAAACATTAGGGAGAATAATATTTTGTAAACCATCTCTTTCTTTTTTGTGTATATATTTTCCTTGAAACAGGTTCCTAACTAAAACGTCAAGGAAAAGCTAAAAATTTCAGAGAAACGCGCAACTTTCTAGCATTACTCTAAGAGAGGATAGTTATAAACAATAATTAATTTTTCAGAAAATTTATTATGTTAACTTTAATTATTATCTCACTAGGTAAAAAGCTGACAGAAAGCGAGCAGATTCAGAAAAAACCGTAACTATCTAGCATTGCTATAGGAGAAGATAGTTATAAACATTTATCATCTACTTAAACTATAATGCTTTGTTAAATTTCATTAATTATTACCTCGCTACAAGAGAAAAGTTGACTAAAAGCGAATACTTTCAGAAAAAAACGCACCCATCTAGCTTACTATAGGAGAAGATGGTTATAAACAATAATAATTTGTTTCAACAATTAGGTTTGTTAATTTGAATTAATTATTACCCCATTATAATTTAAAAGTGGACAAAATGTTGAATATTTCAGAAAAAACCGCAACTTTCTAGCATTATTCAAAGAAAATATCGTCAAAAATAACGCTAAATTCTTCAAACAATTATATTTGCTAACTTGAAATAATGATTGCCTCACTGTAATTGAAAAGTTGAATATAAGTTAAAAAATTCTAAAAAAACCCGCTACTTTCTAACTCTATGTTAAGAGAAAATTGCTATAAACAGTAATAAATATTGTAAAAAATGTATTTAAACACCTAATTGCCAATAGAAATAATACTTTATGTATTAGAAACAATTTTATTTAAAAAAAAAACAGCAAAAGAATAATAATTAGCACCAAAAACTCGCAAGACCCAATTTTCACTTATGGGGGTTTTTGGGGCCCTATAAAACAGATTTATGGAGGTTTATATTTAAAATGGCTAATTGTAAAGAGAAATGTTGAGTTTCAATTAAATTTAAAAATGTTAATATTTTCTTTCTATACACTATATAACCAGAAAAATAATTGTATGTGTTATATTTGATATTATCTTTTTTTCAGTTTTCGAAAAAAAGCTGCTTGAGCAAATAAGAATTGTTTAAAAAAATAAACATTTGTTAAACATTAGAAAAAGAAAATCAAATTTCTGTAAGTATTCAACAATAAGTAGCATGAGATACCAATCTGAGAACAAATTGGACATCTCTGACTTGATTTTAAGAGATTTTGAAAATAAAATATAATTAATTGTTTAAATAATAATATAATTGATTAATAATGATAATAACTCCAAGCAATGACCATCTATTACATTTCATTCAAAAAATACAATTATTTTTTTACATTTTTTGGAAAAAATAATTGTTTAACTAAGTTACATTTATTTAAACAATTAAACATTGTTTAAAAAGACATGGGGGATATTCAAACTGTCCATTAGTAATTAGTTGTATTAAAAAAGACGGCAAGAAAGGTTAAAAGATTAACAATATTACGTAAAAATGTATTTTTTTTTTAATTTTAGGGTCATATTTGGGGCGATGTAGGAGGAGGGGTAAGGATGGGTTAAAAATGAAAGTTATTGGTATGGTTTTATTTCCTATTGAAATTTCGAAAAAAAATACGGATTTTCTTTCTCCGGAAGCTGAAACTTTTGTGGGCGTATGTTGCCCTCTAGAGTGAAAACAATTTTTTTAATGCATTTTTGGACCACCCTATTGCGTATGCGCACAACTTACAAAAATATATTTTTTTTATAATTGCAGAAATGGAGAGATTTTTACTTGGTTTTTCTAGTTTCATGTTGAGAATACTGCCCATTGCAGTGTGAGTGGGTAATATTACGAGATGTTTATATAAAAACTAACTATATTTTTTTTTATAAAAACCGCTTAATTTTTGAGGCACATCATATGTATACAAAAAATAATTATTTTTAGATCACATAGATTTATTATTAAAAATTCAAGATACACTTATACAACATGAATTCGATTTGCACTGCAAAAAATGCTTTAGTATACAGCTTGCCATTCATGCACGTTTTACGTTTTACAGTATGTAATTATTATTAACTGTAACTAAACCGCTACTTATAAATAACACAAAACATTTGAAGAAATTATAACTAAAACAAAAATCGCTAAAAATAAATTTCAGTTCCACATGTTCTGATTTAGAATCGTCACAAATCGCAAAACAAGAACAGAAAACTTTTCTCCGTTTATATTGTTAGACTAAAAAATAAATTACAAAAGTAAATTTTAACACAATATCAACAATACAAATAATAAATCAAGATGCAAAAAATTTTATAATAAATTTTAATTTTGCAGATTATAAATTTCCATAACGATTAACGAAAACATATTTTATATGGAACAAAAACATTTAAATTGCTTTAATAATAATTAAAACGAAATCTTAAATTCTAAGGTATGATTATTGCATTTACCGAGTCGGAGCCTTCGTAATTTCCCACTGGGTAGTTTTTAATCATTTTTGGTGGTTTGAGGATCAGTCTTTATCAGCATGAAATTACACTGTTTAAAAAATTTGCTTTCATCTACTTTCAATTTAATTAATTGAAATTCGTTGTTTAACAATTACTTCGTACAAATAATGGTTTGAAGAACAAGATTAAAAAACATTTTTTTCTTGTATGTCGAAAAATTATTTGTCCGAAGAAATCGTTAATCAACGAATTTTAATTAATTAACATTTAAAAACTCGGACGTTAACATTCTTTGAAATGATGATAAAACGTTCCAAAAATTATTTACTTTCTACTTATTTCTCAAGCAGACACCAATTAAAAATTTTCCTAATTATTTAAAAACAGTTCAAACAGTGTAATAGTCAATATTTTTATCGTTATAGTTTCTTCTGCTTCCGCAAAAAAATAATTTCAAGAATTACGCTGGTGCTTTTGAACAAAGTTTTTCAATCAATAATTAAAAGTTTAAGTATCCACATTTTAAAAGAAATTCAAATGTTGGTATTAATTGCTCCTAATTATATAAATTAGAACGTTTCAAATATTTCCGAGACCGAATCCATTTCAAATCAGACAGGGTTCTACACTTGAAATGGCAGAATCTCCCGGGGACGAACTATGTTGGTTTTTAGAGGAAATTAGGCGATATGTATTTTTATGATTTGCAAAAAAAATGCTAAGAAATGATGCATATTTGAATTTTTTGTGCTTTGTTTTTCAAACCCCCCGATTTTTTTACCTCTAGAACTTTTGACCTAATTCAGATATTTATTATTATCTTTTAGTTCTAATAGCGTTTATCGTCTTCTTTCGTAATCCGAAGGAAAATTTAAAAAAGGTATAAAATTATCAAAATGGTGACCGTTTCTCTGACAAAATTAAAAGAAGATTTTCTCAAAAGACCCACCCTTACATTTTTTATGAATTTTTTTTAAATTTTTACTTTGGTAATGAAGATATCTTGTAAGTTTGATGCTGGCTAAATAACTTCTATGGCCAGAAGAATTTTTTTCTTACAATCGAATTTTCCACTTTTCTCGGAAAAAATATCATATACGAAAAAATGTTAAGATAAAAGTTTGCACGTCTAAAAAAGTTCTTTGAACAATGTCTGTTGTTCTGTTGCGATATCTTTCATCGTTTACAAGAAAAAATAAAAATTTACATTTTTAGGAACAAAAAATTCTTCTGGGCTCAAAAATTGTTTAGCACGCATGATGCTGACAAGATATTATAATCAAAAGGAAAATAATAAATATCTTAATTAGGTCAAAAGTTATAGAGGTTTAAAGAAAAAAAATCGGATTTTTTTTTAAAAACAAAGCACAACATGCAAATACGCATAACTTCTTAAAATTTTTTTTTTGCAAATCGAAAAAATGCGTATTACCTAATTTCCTCTAAAAAAACAACATATTTCGTCCCCGAGAGATTCTGCATGTCTGATTCTAAGTAGAATTGGTCCCGAGATATAAATGAGCAGATCAGAACAATTTTCTTCATTTTATAATTTATAGAAAGTAACTTAAAATATTCTTCTTCCTAAACAAACATTTTTTATTTAAATTGAAAAATGAAATTTTATTTTAAACAACAGCCCTTATTGAAAGAAAGTAAATATTCCTCTGAATTATTTTTCACACATCAGTAATTTTGTATACCTTCGAGATGGAATAATTTAAAATCGAAACACACGACGGTTGCTCTTCCTCAGACGTTCTCGGTATGCCAGTTGTTGACGATAAACGAAAAGAGGTCGAAGAACGTTGGTACCTGCAGCTGTTTCAAGATCGACCTCATCTACGCTTCTTTTTTCTCTTTTGTGCTCATACCTCGTGGAAAAAATTGCGTTTTCTTTTTCAGGAATGTCCGATTCGTCCATGGTGTTTCCAAAAAGGACCAAATATAATGTTGGAACCTCTTCCTCTTTGTAACTAATTATTTCCAATGGGATCTTAGTTTCAATTCTTGAGATATCTTCATTCTTTGAACCGTCTTCATAGGGTCTGGAATGCGTCAAAGTTACAAGAAGAAGGACCCAAAATCCAACTTTAAGAGCCTGAAACACAAATTTTGAAAAAAATTAATCACTATTTAACATTCGATTTTCTCAAATTCTTCAATTCAAATTCAATAAAAAGAATTTCGAATTTTACTATTTTAGTAACAATCATATCAAAGAAAAAGCAAAGGGTAAATGTGATTCAGGTAAAAATGCTGCAACTAATCTCGCCATGCAAAAAAATGAAGATCGATAAGGATAAAATGAAAAATGAGTGATCTTTCATTTTACCCTTGTCCAGCATTTTTACCTGAATCGCTTTTTACCCTTTGTTTTTGTGTGATATTCTTTGCTACAAAAAATATAAAATACTTCGGAAAAAGATGATTACAAAAATCTTTCTTTCTTTTAATGTTTGAAATTCATGAATTTAGAACAATTGTGATTTCTATTTGCTTGAAAACAGACTTACCATTTTTTTAAATTGATTTCTCTTCTCTGTTTAATTATTCTCTTATTTTTTCGGTAGTTTTGAGAAAAACTGGGAAAAAACAATGATTAAATTTGCAGACACACGAGGTGACTCTTAAAGAATTACTTGCGCAATAAGAGTGATCCTGAGGCATTTATACGATTTTATGACGTCAAAGGGGAGCACGCTAAACGTTCAATGACGCTTTAAGATAGGTGATAACTGACCTGGTAAACTAGCATCTTCGACCTACGTGCCGTTTTTCACTATTAATAATTACCTTTGAGGACCCTTCTCCAACATTCAGGAAGCTCGGACCATATTTACTCAAATTAAAAAATTTGCTTAAAGCAACTAATAGTTGATCAATTTTTAACCAAAAATAGAATAATTAAATTTTAAACCAACAAAATAAACAAATTTTTAACTTAATTGTAAAATTTTCAACCAACGTGATGAAATTAGAACCAAAAGTTAAATCTTTTAACAAAAAAGACGACTTCTCGAAAAAATACGTGATTTCTCTAGCAAACAATTAAAATTCTAACTAAAACCGATTAATTCTCAATCAAGCAGTTACATTTTTACCCAAAAAGAATTTAGCAAAATATTACAATTTTCAATTAAAGATACGAATTTTCAACTAAAGTGATGAATCTTTAATAATCAAAATGAATTTTCAAGGAAAAAGTTCAACATTCATTCAAATAGTTGAATTTTCAAACAAAGAATTCATTTTTCTTTAAAAAGGAGGTGAATTTTCTGAGAAAAAAAACGAATTATCAACAAATTACATGAATTTTCAATCATGTTTTCGAATTTTCAACTGAAAAAATATGTATTTTTAACAAAATAGTTGAATCATTAACCAAAACAAATTAAGTTTCAACCAAGGTGATGAATTTTAAACTAAAATGATAAATCTTCAATAAAGAAAATAAATTTTCAAGGAAAGGTTCACCATTCAACCAAATAGTTCAATTTAAAAAAAAATAATTGATATTTAACCAAGAAGTTTAATTTTTTACAAAAAAACGAATTATCAATAAATTACATGAATTTTCAACCAAGTAGTTTAACTCTGTACTAAAAAAGATCATTTTCAACCAGACACAGAATAGTTAACTTTTTAGTTAAAAAAATTAATTTTCAACAAAAATGAAGCGAATTTTCAACAAAATAGTTCAATAGTCAACCAAAGAGATGAATCTTTAACCAAGCAAATGCATTTTTAATAAAGTAGTTCAATTTTCAACTGAATGACTTTTTAACAAAATAGTCGCATTTTCAACAACATAATTTAATTTTCTAGCAAAGAGTAGAATTTTTAACCAAACGAGATGAATGCTGAACCAAAAAGATAATGATAGACATTTAACCAAAAAAACTTAACTTTTAACCAAGAATAGTTGCTTTTTCTTATTGGGCTCTATTAATTCAGTTCACATTTAAGCGTAAAATCGAGAAAAAGGGAAAGTTTCTTAAAAACAGAGAACAAAATAATTCTTTAAAAGAGAAAAAAAACTAGGCAAAGTAGGCCCCGCGCGCCTACAAAAAAGATGTTTCGTAGCCTATCAACACTCCCCTTCCCCTACTTCCCTCCTCCGACCATCACTTTCCCACCTTACTCCCCCTTATTGCTATTCATTTCCCCTGCACCTTCCTCATTTCCCCTTCACTTCCATAATTTCGCCTCCTTGGAAAAAAGAACGACGGACGGACATCTGCCGGAAGCAAGAAGGATTTCTGCCCGGAGCTACGAAACTCTAAAGTCTAAAAAGGGGAAAATAGGGAAATAGGGGAAAGGGTGTGAAATTTGAAATATAAAAGTGATTTTCAAACTTATTCAGTTATTATTTGACTGTACCGTTGTAGTTTTCGCAAAATTCGCAAGCATTGTTAACATTTATCCTCAGGAAAAGTATTAAACAATTTTTTTTTAAATGAAAAAAAATATCTAATGAATTTGTACGAAAAGTAGCGGCCGCTACCCAAATGAGTGGATGGGTACCCAAAAGGTTAGGAGGGTTAAGGGGTAGTTGAGGGTGGATAGAATCATAAAATGCAGTTTCTATCAAAAATAAAACTTTACACAATATAATATCACAAGGAAAAGTACAGAAAAACTGTTTTTATAAGCAATAATACGCGCATTATATGTAAATATACTTGATTTATAAATAAAATAACAGGAAGTGAAATAATGATCCTATCAATATTCCTTCAAGGATTGTTGTAAAAAACTGATGATATTTACGTCTAAGGAAATCATGTAAATATCGATAACCCCTAACAGGAAAACTCCTGAGCGAGCTCTTGAGTATAAATGCAATCTAATTTTCCATTCGCGACAGTAGAAGTGAGGCAAATCCTACGAATACAACTGACTACGAATTTTTAATATAAAATATTATAGTATTACAGCATGGCTAATATGAGAATGGTAAGGTTAATCTGCGTTTATTTTTTATTTTTTTAGATTAGCTTTCTTTATTTTAATTGAAACTTAAAAATAATTTTAAATACATTTCAAATTATTCAAAAGCGCATGTGTAGTCCGAATTTAAAAGTGTATAGTACGAAATCAAAGTGTGCAATGGAAAATTAATTTAATTAATGTTTATTTAAAGTGTTATTCTTTAGTCTATAAATTATCAAAATTTATATTGATTTATCACAGGCTTCACAGTCTTTTCCGTATTCCCCTTTTTTTCTCTTGTTCACACTTAAATGCGAACTGAATTAATAGAACCCAATAAGAAAATCTAACTCTTTATGGTTGACAGTTCATTCCATTCGGTTGAAAAGTCTACTATTAAATTTTGGTTAAGAATTCATCTTTTCTGTTTCAAGATTTTATTATTTGTTCCAAATTTTATTATTTTGTTGCAAATTCATCAATTTTGTTAAAAAGTCATACTTTTTGGTTGAAAATTCAACTGTTTTGTAGAATGTTCGTCTTTTTGTCTTGAGAATTCAACAATTGGATTGCCATTTTTTTCATTCTTGACTAAAATATTATTTTTGGTGGACAATTCAACTATTTCGTTTAATATTTATCTATTTCGTTTGAAATTCCATCTGTTTCTGTAGAAATTTTACCTTTTTTGCTTAAAAATGCAACTACCTGGTTAACATTTAATCTGTTACGGTTGAAAATGAACTTTTTTGTTGCAAGTTCAACTGTTTTGTAGAAAATTCGTATTTTCGGCTCGAAAATTCGACAATTTCATAGAAAGTTTAATAATTTAATTCAAAATGTATGTATTTTTTTGAAAATTCGAATTTTTTTGTTAAAAATGCAACTGTTTGGATGCAAATTAATCTGTTTTAGTTGAGGACTTAAGTATTTTGTTGAAAGTTCGTTTTTTTTTAAATTAATTTCTATTCCTGAATATTTACTTTTTTGTTAAAAATTCATATTCTCAGGTTGAAAATTTAATAATTTGGGGTAGAAAATTCTACCATTTGGTAGAAAATTCTACTATTTGGTACAAAATTAAACTGTATTGTAGAAAATTGTTTTTTTTTTAAATTGAAAATGAATTCTCTCAAATGGAAATTTAACTAAATTAAACTTAACTGAATTAAATTTAGACTAACAACGCATTAATTGTTCAAAATATCTAGTTGAAAGTTTATGTAATTTGTTGAAAATTTTTGATAGAAAACTAGTTTTCTTGGTTGAAAATTCAACTATTTCATTAAAAGTGTATGTATTTTGTTAAGAATTCATGTTTTATGGTAGACAATTAATCTTCTGAGTTGAAAATTCATATTTTAGTTGAAACTTTAACTATTTGTTTGAAAATGCAATGGATGGTTGAAAATTAATCTCTTTTTGTTGAGGATATAAGTATTTCGTTAAAAATTCGTCCTTTTTGGTTTAATTCATTTTTTTTTTATTAAAAATGAAAATCTTTTCTTAGTTACAATATCAACTATTACATATTTGGTTGAGAATTCATCTCATTTCGTAGAAAATTAAACTACTTGGTTGAGAGTTGATCTACTTTGTTAATTCATAAGAAACAGTGAG
>CAKNWT010228493.1:2751-27489 GCA_932066315.1 Andricus coriarius
AGTCCTAAAAACGGCATTGCTCGGAGTTTGGATTGTATTTAGAAAAGGGATAGGGAGAGAGAAGATAGACCTAAATAGCAAGATTTGGATTGGGAAACGAGGTAAGGGAGGGGATGTATTGGGAAAAGGAACAGAACAGAAAGTGCAGAATATGTGATTGGGAGGAGGAAACATGGGAGCATGTATGGGAAGGATATAGGAGAGGAATGGAAGATAAGGGAGGCTGGCAGGGGAATGTGGTAAAGATTTTAGATGAGGATGGAATAGGTGAGGTGTGGATGAATGAGTTGGAGGGGGCTAGAGGGGCGACTGAGAAAGAATGAAAGTGGAAAAATGGCAAAATGAAAAATGAGAATGAGATAGAAGAGAAGTGAAAGTGAAGAAAAAAGGAAACGGAAGTCGCCTAGATTAGAAGCGTAAAGGTCTGTAAGTAGTTATTATGTAGTAGTATAAGTAGATTAAGAGAAGCTCGCTCTCTCTCGCTCGCTCTCTGGTTTTCGATCGTTCACGATATGTATAAAAATTGATGTAAATAGTTGTAAATATTTGTAAATAGTAAGGATAAGATAATAGAAAGTTTGTAGATTATCTTGTAAGAAACGGAGGTCATGTAAACTCTCAGGGGACACATTGTGAATAAAGAAGAATGCCACTAGACAGATGTGAATGAAGTTGTGTCAGTATTAATTTTAGATCTGCAAAAGTGGATCATTTTAATATTAAGTTGATAATCAGAATGGTTTTAATGGTTTCGAATGGTTTATTATCCCGGGGCTTACTGTGAGATAATGTTACCTACCTACAAATTTATTTGCATAGTTTAAACGAAATAAGCTTTATCCAAATTTTGAGAAAGTTTTTAAAAAGGCAGCATTTACACACTTAATACACACTTTATAAGAGAAAAAAAAATGAGTTTACAGATTTTAAATATCGTTTTCTTGGATTAACAATTAACAATGTTGTTACAAATTAATATTTTTTGATTGAAATGTCAACTGTTTGGTAGAAAATTCGACCTGACTTGAGAATAGGATCATCCGCAACATTTTTTTTTCGCAAAGTCAATTTTTTTATAAACTTTGACTCTCCAAAAATTAAAATATTAAACTGAAATGTAATATTGTTTATTAAATAATAATTGGATGTTGATAATACAAGTTGTCATTTATTTGGCATAGGTTCTAATCGGAAAAGAATCAGTTTATCGTTAAGAAAAATGTATCTTCGAAATTCGAATAGCAGGCCCTAATTCGGCAGGGGAATAAGCCGAATTAGTACAAGTTTTCCAAGTCCATATCCAAGTACTTCGAAAGAGGAAGAAAACTGGCAGGAGGAGACCTGGATTTAGCAGGGAAAGCACGCTCCTCAAGAGCAGGTGGCCTGGCTGAAGAATCAGGGTTAAAATCGGACTATAAAATTAATTCTGCAAGACAAAATAGAGGATTAAGTTGAACGTTAATAGAATTTTTATTATTGATCATGTCTGCCTGTCCGCCCACTAACATTTCAAGCTGAGAATTAAAATAATCATTCAGGCCTTTGAAAAAAAGAATAGATTTTAGTATTTAATTATTATAAAATGCAAAAATTTAACGAAAAAGATGTGGTAGGGAAGAGTCGGGTAGCCCAAGCCATCTATTAATAACTCAATGTTATTATCTTTGACAATTGTCCCAAAGCGCAAGTTTAAAAATAGAGTCTCGTATCTCTTATTAGCTTAAAGGAAAGTCTGATCTACATATTTTATCCCTAGAAAAAAGTGCATTTTGTGAAATATGGGCCAAACTCGTTATAAAAGATTTGCAAAAAAAATAGGTCAATTCTGATTTATAAAAAAATAGATGGAATTTGAGATAGGAGAGAGAGGGACTAAGCCGACACTTTTTTTGAAGATGGGTAAAATTAAACTCAGATTTCAATAGTTTGATTACGAGAAATGAGGACCAAAAGCAATACTTATTACAAGTTATTCAGGATTACAGGGAAAAAATCGTTTATTGTAACAAGAAAAGATTTTCTAAAGAGATGCAATAATTAATGGCATCAAGTCGACCTTGTATTATAGATACATAATATATTGTAATGTGCCAATTTCTCGTGTTTTATTTTTCCATTTCATGTATTTAAGCCCCTTACTAAAATCGTGATTTTTGTTTTAATTTTCATGTCGACAAGCAAAATATTTAACCAAATTTAGAAGGAAGAAACAGATTTTTTTGTCGCATTTCCATCCAAATCTACCATTAACTTCGGGATGTCATTGTTGAGAGTGCGACTGAAGTGTGTGGTACTGCGGTTATAGGAAGAATGTCTGGTGATGCGTGGTGGAATGATGAAATCCAAGCAGCCGCCCAAGAAAATAAAGAAGAACATAGAAGAATGTCACCGGCCTTAGCAATGAGGAGATAAATAGACTTGAAAATGATTAGAGACACAAAAAGAGAAAAGTAAAATTACTAGACAAGGGAATTAAAGATAAAATCAAAACATAAAAAGAGAAGAAAACGCAAAACGAATTTGCAGGAAGCAAGAAACTGTTTTATAAACAGGTGCTGATCAATATGAAGGGAGGTAAAACTACACAGTTAGTCAAAATGAAAAATATCAAGGGTGAAATGCTACATAATACAGACAGAATACTAGTCGCTTTGAGAGATTCTTTTAAGGAATTATTGGGAGGTGAAGCTATAGGGCTCCACAACTGCGATATAGAACACGATACGTTAAAAAACCCAATTGAGAAAGTCTGTGTTTCTGAAGTTAGGGATATAATTAAGAACTTAAAAAATGGTGCTGCTGGTGTAGACAATATTGACGCTGAAATGCTTAAATACGCTGACAACTCCATACCTCACAAGTTGTGTCATTTGATAAATTTATGTATCGAGACGGGAGAAGTTAAAAATGACTGAAAAAAACCGATTATCGTACCAATATACAAAGGAAAGGGAGATAAAAGCAACAGCAATACTTATAGAGGTATAAGCTTATTAAGTACCGTAAGTAAAATATATTCAAAAATACTTATACGCAGGGTGATGAAAATAATAGAAGAAAATATATTGGAAGCCAAAAGTGGATTTATTCCAGGAAGAACATGTATGGATCAAATATTCAGTTTGAGAGAGATAACAGAAAGAAGTTTGAGAGTAAGAAAAACAGTTTTCTGTGCATTTGTGGATCTAGAAAAAGCGTTTGACAAGGTGGATAGAAGTAAACTTTGAGAAGTCTTGAAAGAGTACGGAGTCATTGGATGGCTCCAACAAGCAACAAAAACAATATATGCTGGTAGCAAAGCGATTGTAATGGTTAATGGAAAACTGAAGTGTCTAAGAATGGCCCTCTTCGATGAAGAAGGCGTGGATCTCGAGACATTGAGGTAACGTGGGTTAACGTTGACAGATGACAAGTTTCTTATGGCAGATTCAATCGAAGACTTGCAAAGAATGTTTACCAAACTGAATACAAGCAAAAAGAATATGAGCCTCAAAATTAACGTAAATAAAACAAAAATTATATCGTTTGAAGGAAAGGGTGGGAAAACAATGCGCAACATCGTCCTAAATGATAAGATAATAGAACAAGTTAATAAGTACATATAGCTTGTTAGTCTATTCACTTATGTCGGAAAGATAGACGGGGAGTTAGATAGGCGTATAAAAGAGGGTAAGAAGGTTGTCGGTAGAGCAGGGCCCATTATCAGAAGTAATAATATATCAAGTAAGGCTAAAAGGGCAATACATAATTCTATATTTATACCGACTGTGCTGTACAGTAGCCAGACCTGGACCTATCAGGAAAAGGATAAGAGTAAAATTAACGCGAATAACATGAAATTCCTGCACATAATATGCGGCAAAATGCTCATGGACAAAGTTAGTAATGAGAAAATCCTCAAAGAATGTGGTATAGATGAGACGCTAATTGACATATGTGATAGAAATTCTTCATGTTGAGAGAATGAAAGATAAACGACAACGAAACAAGAGTATCAAGGTAAAGTAAATGACAGTGTGCCCAGAGGTAGACCGCGGAAAGAATGGTTAGAATGTGTAAATGAGACTCTAATTTGACGAGACATAAGAAGCCATAGAAACACAAGAGCTTGCATAGAAAAATGCATGGACGTGAAGGAAACTAGAGAGGTGTGTCAGGACAGAAAAGTGTGGCGGAAAATAGTTTATGAAAAGAGTGTCAGTGGAGTGAATGACGCCTGAAACAAAATACCACGGATACTAATGGGCAGAAGTGGGGAGCTTCACATGATGACTTTGTGAGGATTTTCACTTGGTGTGATCGCTAGAGAGATCGATCAGCAACCTGGGTCGAAGCAGTGTTGCGGAACGAACGAAAAAGCCGAAATGGCTTGATGGCATAATAATAACAAAAATGTTTAATACATTGTTTCAATCATCGGATAATAATTTTAGCACAGAATATTGCTCTTAAGATTGACAAGTTACCGCATTAATTACACAAGATAATATATTTTAAACATTTATTTGAGATAAAATTGTTTGAACTAAAAAAATTCAAACAAATGGCGCATTATTCCTCAAGTGTACCCACTGAAAAAATCAAAGTTGTCCGATCTATGTCAAACTTGGGCAAAGTGTTGTGCTATAGGGTAGTAGTTTATAGGGAAAAATTTTGTCATTTGTATAAATACTTACCAAGGTGGAGGGGGTGAAATTTTTGGGATCTTGGTGGTTATCGCCTATTTCGGTGTCTTTTAACTCTTGTAATGGTGGTAAAAAAAGTTTTGTCCATTGCAGTTTCAATAGGGTTTTCACGTCATTTGCATTTACCATAAGCATTAAAAAAATATATTAGACCTTCAAAAATGAAACTCTAAAAACAAATTTGACTTTTTTGGAAAAAAGGCATATTTCATCTTCATATTTTCATCTCAAAAAAGTTCAGGTTTTTCCCTTCAATATTTTTGAGATGAAAAAGTGGGATTTTCATTTTTTTAATGAAAATCAGTGATGAGTATTTTTTGAGAATATACTTGTTGTTTTGACGATCTGTAACTATTATAATAGCGGTTGAAAAAAAAAAATTCCAGTATAGTTTAGGAAGCGTTTTCACGCCCTTTCCATTGATAATAAGAATATTTAGTTAGATGGCCTTCAAAAATGAAGGTCAAATATAAATTAAGCTGTTTTCATGCAAGGACACTTTTTTGATTTTTTTTTTCTTTAGCTAGAAAGAAAGCTTCGATTTTTTCCTTTAAGTAATTAGAGATTAAAAAGTACTATTTTATTTTTTTATTGAAGAAAATACCCTCACAGCATGATACGTCGACGGGATATCCCACTTATCTCCCACGATATTCTGTGCATATCCCAGGAGATCCTAAGGATATTGAGAATAATATCGTACAGGTCGGAAATCTCGATATCCGTGGAATGTCCCAAGGATATCTCAGAATATCCTGAGGATATCCCATTAATGTTCCAATTTTATATGCCAAGGATGTCCCCATGATATCCCAATTGTATAATTTAGTATATTTCTGGAAGTTCAGATATACCTACTGCCAATTATATGTATATTCAATCGTATCAATAAAATAACAAATCATTTAACAATATTAGGTATTTTCCGGAGATTTTGTACAAAGTACAACATTATAAGGCATAATAATAGTAGAGTCCCCTCTAAAGTCACTTCCAGGTAAATTCCATCATGGCTGTCAGTGTGCGAAAACTGTCGCCCAATAATAAGTGAGGCTTTAACAAAATTCAACAATTTCTCGAATATTCGTGCCGGATTATAATCTATTATCATTTATATTGTGTAAACTAATGCGGTACATATTAATTTGATTTTTTTTTATCACCAAAACTGATTTTGACGTTATACTGATAGTGAAAAGTGCGATCTCTAAACTGCGCAATTTAGAGGTTGCAGACACAATAACTAAAATTTTCAGAACATGGCGTGTTTTTTATTGTAAGTACGCTCTTATTGCTTATAAAAATAATTCACGGTAATAATTTTCTTATAATTATACTGAGATAGAATTTGAAAGAAACCGAATATTCGAGATTTGTATGAAGCGGTTTTTTGTCAAACGGATGTTTGTGAATCTTTATGTTTTCAGGCACTCTATATATTGTAATTAGTATGCATTTCAGAAATATTGGATTCCATTGCCAGAATTGTACATATCTCGCACAGGACATTGAGTGGATATCGTATGGGGCGGAAATGTCGATATCTTTGCAATATGCCACGGATATCCCGGGAGATTTTTGGGACATTTTTCAGGATATCCCATATCTTGCCGAGATATCCTAGGGATATGCCAAAGATATCATTTTGTTATGAGGGTAAGTTTTCAGTGCTCCAATATAACAAATGACGGTTGCGCACGTGCGTCGATGTTCTAAACGATAATTTTACCCTTACAAAATTATATTATTGTCCGAGCGCCCGTGAAAACGCGCCATTGCATGCACGTGAAGCAGGTGTAACGTAGCCGCTTCCAGCCCATTGACGTTCGCACATGCGCACTCCGCCGCCGGGCCAACATGAAACTTTACGCCCGCTACATGGAACTTTAAGCCCGCTGCATAAAATTTACGCCCGCTACACATACACTGCACCCCGCAAGTTGGAATATGGAGGAATTGATCTTTATCTTTGAAAAAATTGTATAGCTAGACCCGACAGTCTCCCTTCTGCAAAGTACCCTATTTCTTCCTTTCACGTATAATCTAAAATTATAAAGTACACCAAACATCCTCTGTCTGCTTCACAGGCTTGTTTTCAAGGAGCGGATCAAAAAGTATGGTGTGTATCAAGGGCATAAAGCTATTTTGCCTTATTTACGCCCTCGATACACAATATACTATTTAAGTTTATTTCTCAAGATTCTTAAAGCAAAAAATCCAAGCTTTCTTCCTAGACCAAAACAAATTTAAAAAAGCGTCCTTCTATGAAGAAAGTCCATTTTATACTTGACCTTCATTCTTGAAGGACAATTTTGTTTGTTGAAAAAATGTTTTTGAACAGTAAAAAGGGCATGAAAAAACTTATAAAAACTATACTTGACAACATTTATACGAACTGTCATCCGTTACTTTTGAAACAAAAAAATGAAAAGAGTTCCTCTTTCCATAAAAGTCAAATTAGTTGTTGACTTTCATTTTTGAAGGTCAGATATTTATTTTTTCAGAAAATGCTTATAACTGAGGGGCCGGATGCAATAACCGACGGTACGCTTGACTTTATATTCTGTGTCTCCCATTCCAGATTAAATGACGCGAAAAATTATCTGAAACTCAAATTTAAAAAAAACCACTCGAAAAAAATATGAGCATATAGAGCTCAATAAAGAGCACAATTTTTGTGTAGAAAATTTTTTTGTCCGATTTCAACTTTGTGAAAAACAAAATATAAACTGCAAATTTCGACGAGCGGAATTTAATGCGTTTTAAAAAAAAAAATTCGCCTTAACTTTTTTTCATTTCAACGAAATGACTTGAAATTTGAGCCCCAAGCATATTATACTCTGTCGATGCCTACATTATTCGATTCGTGCATAAAAAATTTAATTGTTTAACAAAATGTCGATTTTTGTTAATAACTATTTAATACCATGCTTTTTCACGTTTGGCGGAAAAAAGTATCGAGGGAATTTTCGAGTTCAAACAACTTTCCGCGAAGAAGTTCTTCATAAGGGTCGAAACAAGTTTTTTGGAAAGTTTCAGATTTTTTAATCGAAAAATGAGCGAGCCAGCGTAGGTTGAAGTGAGCCCGCAAGAAACTCGATCGTCTTCCATCTGGGGCGTTAGCGTTTGTGAGAGCAAAAAGAACAGACTCGAGGACGGACAGGCAAACAAAGCTTAAAACTAGCGCATTGCTTTGTTAGTTTTAACTGATGTTTTTAAGTTTTGTTTGATATCCTTTGTTTGTGTTTTCTGAGCAAAAATAAATTAAAAACCCACCGTAATTGAGGGTCTAGATCGAAAAACTCGCCCAGCGTTCGATATCGGCTGAAAGTTTTGTCCAAACGTGTCGTTGGACGGAAATCTTAAAAGTCACAAAATTAATTTTTTTTCAAATATGGGCTCATAGAAAATTACGAGACGGAACTTTTTCTATTTTCTGTTTCTTCAACGGTTCATTATTTATAATAATAAGGATGAAAAACTGAAGAAAACAAACTTCCCCAAATTCAACTACTTTTTAAGAAATAATAAGGTATCGTAAGTTGGACAAATATTATTGTAATTGTTTGAAACTTTGGTTTACGCATGGAATATATTCTAGTGATGCCTAAAAACTGAAGAAAAAACTGAAGATCGCCTATTTTTTTAATAATATTTAATTGCAAATTGAGACAGATCGGTAATCCGTTTTTTCAGTTTCGCCGACAAAAAGTATCGAGGGATCTTTAAAGTTGAATTTCCGCCACTTTTCAACGGATCGATTTCAAAATTTCCAAAAAGCTCGACACTTTTTGTCGGCAAAATTGAAAAAACGAGGTTACTGATCTAACTCAATTTGTAATTCAATATTATTAAACAATAGGCGATTTACAGTTTTTTTTCAGTTTGTAGGCATCAAATTTCGTATGTGCATTGAAGTTTCAAACCATTCAAATAATATTTGCCTGACTTGCGATGATTTATTTCTCACAAATTAATTGAATTTCCGGACCAAATTTTTGTCTCAGTTTTTCATGCTTGTTATTAAAAATACTCATTCGATGGGAAAACGGAAAATAGAAAAAAGTTCTGTCTCGCTATCCTGTACAAGTCCTTTCAAATCATTCTCGAGATAGCCCGCACAATATTATTGATTTTTATGAAAAAAATGCCCGTATAATACACGTTCACCGAACACAACTTTTTTTACTTAAAAAAATCAAAGTTGTCTTTTATTTTTTGTGCAATCCAAAATATATTACATGGTAACCATTTCCCATGTGGTGGCTAAATCTCAACACGTGAAGTTAATTTTTGATGCATGTAAAGATTACTCTGAAATCGCTGTAAAGTTTACATTTTCTTTTTTTCTGTTTATACATCTAAATACATACAAAAATAAGGGATTTTGATTAGATGAATTTTTTGAAGTTGAATACTTAATTTATCCATTCTCTATACAGCATAATATGTTTCCCTAAAAGGACATGATTCCGATATTTTAAATTTTGGCGTGTAGTATAATTTGACAAAGTATATAATTCACTTTTGATTCGATTACACAATGCAGTTATCAATCGTTTGCAAAATTTTTTGCAAAATCCTGGATTTTTGTATGCAATCGTCTCAAGGGACCGGAACTTTTTTATATTTTCCGTTTTCCCACCGGATGAGCATTTTTAACAACAAGCATGAAAAACTGAGACAAAAATTTTGTCCCCAAATTCAATTAATTTTTGAGAAATAAATCATCGCAAGTCAGGCAAATATTATTTGAATGGTTTGAAACTTCGATGTACATACGAAATTTGATGCCTACAAACTGAAAAACGGGAAATCGCCTATTGTTCAATAATATTCAATTAGAAATTGAGTTAAATCGGTAATCTCGTTTTTTCAGTTTTGCCGACAAAAAGTGCCGAGCTTATTGGAAATTTTCGAATCGATTCGTTGAAAAGTGGCGGAAATTCAACTTTAAAGCTCCCTCGATACTTTTTGTCGGCGAGACTGAAAAAAAGGATTACCGATCTGTTTCAATTTGCAATTAAATATTATTAAAAAATAGGCGATTTTCAGGTTTCTCTTCAGTTTTTAGGCATCACTAGAATATATTACGTGCGTAAACCAAAGTTTGAAACAATTCCAATAATATTTGCCCAACTTACAATAACGCTGGGCGAGTTTTTCGATCCAGACCCTCAATTACTGTGGGTTTTTAATTTACTTTTGCTCAGAAAACACAAACAAAGGATATCAAACAAAACTTAAAAACATCAGTTAAAACTAACAAAATAATGCGCTAGTTTTAAGCTTTGTTTGCCCGTCCGTCCTCGACATGTCTGTTCTTTTTGCTCTCGCAAACGCTAACGCCCCAGATGGAAGACGATCGAGTTTCTTGCGGGCTCATTTCAACCTACGCTGGCTCGCTCATTTTTCGCTTAAAAAATCTGAAACTTTCCAAAAAACTTCTTTCGACCCTTATGAAGAACTTCTTCGCAGAAAGTTGTTTGAACTCGAAAATTCCCTCTATACCTTTTTCCGCCAAACGTGAAAAAGCATGGTATTAAATAGTTATCAACAAACATCGACATTTTGTTAAACAATTACATTTTTTATGCACGAATCGAATAATGTAGGCATCGACAGAGTATAATATGCTTGGAGCTCAAATTTCGTATCTGTCTGTTCGTGTTTGTGGGACGCGAAGTTCTCGTTTGTCGGAGGGGTGTTTTGCCGGCCGTAAAAGTATACCTTGTGATCAAAAAGTACCCGGAATTCTTCCATAAAACGAAAAGGGTTCCATTATTCATCGATATTCATTTTATTCCCTTCGAAGTAATCTCCATTGCAAGCAATACACATATTTCAACGCTTCCTCCAATTTTGAAAACCATTTTCATAGGCCGATTTTGGAATCGCCTTCAGTTCCTTCTGCGAATTTTACTTTATCGCCCCAATCGTCTCAAAAAACATTCCGCGAAGTGGTAAATTGAGTCATGGGAATAGAAAAAAGTCACAAGAACCCATGTCAGGTGAATACGGAGATTGCACACTCTCGGCACAAGACTTGCTTTAACTCGTCTCATGCCCGAAACATCTTGCATAACGCTCTGCACCGATCCGAAAGTGACACCAAGATCGGCTGGTATCTCCCTGATGCTCACACGACTATCTTTGAGGACAACTTTCTTAACTTTTTCGATGTTTTCGTCTGCCACAGAGGTGGATGGACGACCGGAACATGGCAAATCATCAACCCCGGTACGGCCCGCTTTAAGCTCTTTTTACCACTCGTACGCTTGTGTTTTCGACATTGTCGACTCCCTGTAGGCTACTGTTAACATTTTCAACGCTTCTGCACATGATATATTGTTAGAAACACAAAATTTCAGGGCAAACTCTTTGCTCAACTAAATTTGACATTGCAAAATTCGCAGAACATAACAAACTATGACTTGTTCACAAAGCTATCACGCACAAACTCCCGACAGATGGCGCTCAAAGAGATGTTTGAGAGCCAAATGACAGATGTACCCCCCTAGAAAAAAAAATGTTTCGACAATATCTCAAGCGCGGTTTGTTTGAATGGGAAATTCCGGGTACCTTTTGATCATAAGGTACTTTTACGGAGTGCGCGCATGTGCTTTTAGTCCAAGAGGCGAGACACCCTCCTGTCTCTTTCTTCTGACGCATGCGCGGTACGTATGACTGATATTTGTTGACTGCACAATATAGTTGTACAGAGTCCTGCTTCGGGAATCGAACCCGCGCCATCTTGGCTGCCAAGACTGCAGTGTTGGAACATGAGACAAGCACGGTACCATCTGACCTACGATGACTCCCTACATTGTTTATCGTCATTAGAAAAGCTAAAAATCGTCGAAACAGACGATATCCACGAAAATCTCAAAATTTGCATCCGCTCCCCCTCTGTAAATATTTATCCAAATGACAAATTGTTTTCTCAATAAACTACCATCCGATAGCACATCATTTTGCCAAAGTTTGACTTGGATCGGACAATTTAAATTTTTTGAGTGAGTACACTTGAGAAACAAAGATTAGTCTTCCTGCCAAATCACTAATTGTCCGATTAGACGTAAAAATTACCTTACAATGAGTAAGTAGGAAAACAACATCATATAAGCAAATGGAAATTATTTAAGCACTTTCAACTTATTCAAAAATGCTTTATGGCTCCATAAGGGGGATGGAGGCGTCGAAATTCGAAGTATTTTAGCCGAAATTATTCCTTGGAAATACTCCAACAAATTCTGATAATCCATTTTGGACTACGCTTGTCTTTAAACTCTTCTATAACAATTAAAGTCACTAAATGATAATTTGATTACCAGTGGAGCACATCTCTCAGTATTTGTCCTTCCTTAATATTGTTGATGAACATATACCGTACCTGAAGTTCCACCTAACATAAACTGCATATCAAGTTTGTACAATTTATGAATCATTCAGAAGATGCTCAACTGAAACGTTGATCCAAAGTTATATGAACATAACAGCGTTTCAGTGCAAATGTTACTACCCGTCCAGAATTTCTCGTTGATCAGTTTCCATCACTGCCATAAAAGTTGGTACTAATGTTCCCCTAACCGGATATTTATATCAGTCGTTACACATCGACATGTCTCGTATCCAATTTCACTTGCTATCCTTTCGTAATGTCTCTCCCTCTGCCTTTGCTTTATAGTCTTATACCTTTTCAGAGCGCGAAGAAAAGAACGATCAGAGAAGATTTAAGAAAGAAGGAGAATCAAGAAAAAGCCAGAGGAGATTCAAGTTCTGGGAAAGTGGATTCTGCCCTGGGGTACGAAAAAGTAACGGTACCAGCAAAAAGCGACAGATTTACGATCCGCTACCGAATCCATCGCCAATCAGGACCCACGAAACTGCAGAATGATCTTTCACGTTTTCTGGAACCTCGAGATCTAAATGCAGAAGGTAAGGAAGTAAAGGAGAGGGTGAATAATGACAATTGTGATCACATAGTTTCAGGTGATCCTGAATAGTCTTCATTCCAGTATCTTCTTCTCATCAGTTTTCTTCTTTTTTCCTTCTCATTTTATTCCCTGCAATTTAATTTTTGTTTTTTGCCTTTTTCTAAACTCCTGGTGCCCCACGCCAATAGGGCTAAAAACCGGAGTTTACAAGGTTCATGTAAAAATTCATGCGAGTCTAAAATTTGGCAAAAATATTCTTTGTTGCTTGAGGAAGGTTTACCTGTAAAGAATTTTATATTTTCCCTTTAGTTTTTCGGCACTTATGCAAAATAAAAATTCTTTAAAGAGGATGTGAGTGAGTAGGTTTCTTCAAGAACCATATTTCACTCTCCATTATTAAGAATCTGAACTTATCTGCGCACCTTATTTACCCTCTGCATGTCATCGTTGTTCTAGCTGATCGGTGTCTTATTTCCCGGCTGTACCGTCACTGTCACTAATTGTCACATAAACTATAATTTCTTTAATAATATGATTCCGTGAATCTTTAAACGTTTCAGTGCATCATAATAATTATTTTTTAATTTAATATCATAAGAAAAGCAACTTTCCCTATTATTTATAACGATATATGACTTTTGTGACTGTTCTTTAATATAAAAAATATATGACTGCCATGAATGTACTCGAGTGTTGTCGAGTCTTCTGCTCCGATCGTCTATCAAAATGTAAATAAAAACAGCCAATTAAGAGTCAGAACTCCTTTTCGTGGTCGCGTTTGGCCATTTAAATTACCCGCGTTAATTTTAAATTCTAGTAAAGTACTGCATTTCTTTATAAAATTATTAGGGAATAAGCAATAATTTTGAGAAAAATATCATCAGTATGTCAAAAAATCTCTATATTATCGCTTTATAGATAGCTATATATATGGTTATATCTAAGGGTCACTCTAAAGATTTCCTTAAATTCCAGCCAAAATTCTGCTTTTTGCGGGAAAGAGAGGTCCGTTTTCTCGAAGAAGCGAGAAACTTAGTAAGTTACTGCCTTTTTCCTTAGGAAAGATTTGGAATTTTGGCAACAGTTACATTGTTACATATTAATTAACATTGTTTCTTGATTATTTTTTTATAAATAGGTATATTGCATCGAAGTTACCCAATAACAGTCGTAAAACTTTTTAAATATGTATTAAATTAAGCGGAATATGAGAAACCAGATTCAAACGTTTTCGTAGATTTTCTTCGTTCGCCGATTTTGTAGTTACTACCCTTTTCCTTAGAGTGGCAATCTGCTCTTTCCTCTCTATAGCCGCTTGACCAAACAAACGTTTGGTTTAATTTTTTTTTGTTTAAAGTTAATAACATTTCAAAGATAATTTCCGAGACCGATTTTGGTAAAAGGTCCTTGTGTTGCTATAAATAAACAAATGTATATAAGAAATACAATTTTTTCAATTCGGCATTCTCGGTTCTTTTCAATAGTGCGATATTTTATTGCATTACCTGAATATGATAGATCGACATTAACTGAAGGTAATTCAATACTAAACATTCAACAAAAAATTTGTTTATAAACAAATTATTTCTAAAAAGTTGATTTTTTTATCATTTTAATTTTTTTCAGGTTATTCTTCCTTATTTTATGAGTAACTTGTTTCATAATATCATCCTGATTGAAGAAATTGGTATTGTAATAATTATTACTAATAATATGGACAAATTTTATTAAAAAGTGCAGAATGTGGAAATTTTTTGACGAAAAAGTTAGTTTTTTTTTCTTAATGTAGTATTTCTGCTTGGCTTATACAAGCCAGTTGGAATACTAGGCATTATTATTTTATTGTTTTCAAACTTATTCTCGGGTTAAGAAGAACCCGGTTTTCCATCATAGCCACGGACTAAGTCAAGTGACTGATGAGATGATGATATAATTATTTTATTTAATACGATGTATGAACCCATTTGCGATGATCTTGTAGGTACAAAATTAGGAGCATGGTGTAGTTTGCAGTTCGTCTTCTACCACTGTTATGCTTACACAGCGGCCGTGAATGTTGGAGGTGACGACAGTCGCCTCTGGATGCTTTCTTAGAGCTACCATGTATCACCTTATAGGTTTTCAGTCGCTTGCTTCCTGATGGTCCAGAAAGTTTCTTACAATGCGACATGTGTTTAGTAAAACTGCCTTCTGAGCTGCTGCCAGTACCCTACTGACTCCTAAAAGTTCAAGATGTTCAGTGCATCTTGCGTGGACATTGCCTGTAGCCGAAATCACAATAGGATGAATAGATGCATGTTTCACATACCTCCATATTGTCTTTACTTCATGTCTTAGCTCGCTATACTTGTGGATCTTGGTTGTGTAGGTTGCCTGCAAGTTTCGGTTAAGTGAACAAGCAATGTCGATGATGTAGACTCTTCTACCTTTTTTTTCTCGCATGACGATGTCCGGCCGAATGGCTCTGATGTAATGATCCGTCTGGATAGTAACATCCCAATATAAGATGTAATCTTCGTTTTCTAAAACGGGCATTGGGATGTATCTATAGAAAGGCATCCATTCTGTTAAGAGTCCTAGGTTTAGGGCGAGCTGTTGATGTATAATTCCCGCCATATCATTATGCCTGTGCGTATATTCTCTTTGAGCCATTCCGCGACAACCATCAATGACATGCTCGATGGATTCGTTGGTATCTCCACATAATCGGCACCGGTCAACCACGTCTTGATGTAGCACGTGTTTTCGATAATTTCTGGTGCTGACAACCCTGTCCTGTATCGCAATAACGAATCCTTCCGTTTCTGGATACAGGACGCCCTTTCTCAGCCAAATATTGGATGCCACACTATCCACCTCATGTTGGTCTAACGTTTTGGGGTGCTCGCCGTGGATGGCTTTCTGTCTCCATTGCGTTTCTAATTCCTCTATGGTTTCTGCCCCGGTACTCAAGGCCTCCTCTGAGGACAAATTCAAGGGCGTGCAGTTAAGATCAGCTTTACAGATGGTGTTGTAAAGCGTCACATCTCGCTTGCTGTTAAAATAGTCTCGCAACTGTGTAACTTGTGATTCACACAGTTTCCTGACATCTACAATGCCCCTACCCCCTCTATGTCGTAGTAGAACTACCCTTTCAATCGCCGAATTACTGTGGTGCATTCGGTGCTTCCTCATTTCTACGCGGATGATTCTGTTTAATCGTTCAAGGTCGGTGTTCGACCATTTGATGAGCCCAAAGGAGTACGTGAGGACAGGGATGGCATAGGTGTTGATTGCCCTGATCTTGTTTGCCGAGTTAAGATAACTCTTCAGAACCAATCTGAGTCTTGTAGTGAAGGCAGTCGTTAGGCTCTTCTTAACTATCGTATGCTGGATACCCTTAGATTCAAGAATACCCAGGTATTTATATGACTCTCCCTCTGCCATTGCCTCGATGTCATTCTCGAAATCGTTCTCCAGCTCTGCGGTCCCTAATTCTCCTCTGGTTAGATGCACTGTTCTGCATTTATGTAATCCGAACTCCATGTGGATATCATTGGAAAACTGCTTTGTGACAGCGATCACTTGCTGCAGTTTCTGGTCCGAACTGGCGTATATCTTCAGGTCATCCATGTATAGAAGATGGGTCACTTCATGACCATCGTCGTTATCATGTACTCGGAACCCATGAGACATGCTATTTAGTGTTCTGCTCAATGGGTTCAACGCTAAACAGAACCACAATGCACTGAAGGAGTCTCCTTGGAATATACCCGTCGTAACGCGTATTGATCTAGTTATCCTTGATTGTCCATGATCAAAATACTTGATTCTTGTACCCCAAAGCATCATCGCACGACTTAGGAAGTCAATGATGCGATTCACACATAATTCACACATATAAAAAAAGTTATTGTCTCAAGCTTAAGATGGTTACAGCCCAATGTGTCGAAGGCATTTTTGTTATTATTTATTTTTATTATTTATATTTTATATATGTTTTATTATTATTATTATTATTATACCATTAAGCCGTTTCCCTTTCGGGGTAGGCGTGAATTTCTCGGTTGGCAAGTAGTAGTGTGTGGATGGGTATATAGGGATAGGGTTGATAGGTATATAGGTGTAAGGTATAGATGTTTTAGATCGATCTAAAATTCTTGTGTTATTTATTTACATAACACGTTTATTCCGCAACACTGCTCCGACCCAGGCTGCTGATCAATCTCTCTAGCGATCACCCCACGTGGACAGCCTCACAAAATTGTTATGTGTGGTTCCCAACTGGGGCCCATTAGTATCCAAGGTCTTTGTTTCAGGCGTCATTCACTCTACGCGTCTCCTCGGATTAATGTCTCATTCACAGATTCTAACCATTCTTTCGGCGGTCTACCTCTGGGCATTCTGCCATTTACTTGGCTTTCAATAACCTGTTTGGTCACTCGTTCATTTTTCATTCTTTCCAGATGTCCGAACCACCTTAACTGATTTCTTTCCCATATATCAACTAGTGTCTCCCCTGTACCACATTCTTTAAGGATTATCTCGTTTCGGACTTTTTCTATTAGTGTTTTCCCGCATATGGTGCGCAGAGAATTTATGCCAATAGCGTTAATTTTACTTTTGTCCTTTGCTTGACATGTCCATGCTTCGCTACCGTATAGCAATAACCTTTATAATTGTTATAAACATATTTGATAAAAAGTGGAACATTTTTTAGCCTAAAAAAATATTTGTTAAGGCGGTTCGCATGCAATTTCTACAGAATATATGTAGTAAAACGCTAATAAACAAAGCCAGTAATGAGATAATTCTCGAAGAATGTGGTGTAGGGGAAACGCTGTTTCACAAGAGTGAACACAAGAGCTTGCATGCAATGATGTATCGATGTAGAGGAAGCAAAAGTTGTATGTCAGAATAGGGATGTGTGAAGAGAAACGGTTATGAACGCGGTGACGAAGAGTTTTAGGGCAGCGATAGACGCCTGAAACGAATGATCTTAGATACTAATGGGCCCTCGTGGAGAGCTTTACTTAGTGGGTGTGATTCGAGTAAAGAGTGTGGACCTTTAATATAGTATTATCAGTAAGTTTGCGTATTTTTGTGTGAACTATGACGTATTTTTATTGACTTTGTGAAGCTCTTCGCCTGGAATGATTGCTAGAGAGATTAATCAACGAACCATATCGGAGCGACGTTGACGAACAAACAGCTGTTTTAACGAGCAATACGGGAATTATATATTGATCTAAAATTTATCGCTTCTCCTACATATCCCTTACTCAATTTTACCATATAAATTCCTTGATCCCCGGTAGTATAATGATCCTAGAACTGGACGAGTTACGCTTACGCTCTAAGGGACATGGCTTAATGGTATATTATAATAATAATATTACAAATAATTCGTCCCATCAAACCGAAAAATCGCACGCGGGCGTAGCGCGCGATTGATGATGCTAGTGAAGTAATAACTTTAAAACTTGGATAATGTATATTATCCTTGGATCCAATCACTTTAAATTCTAGTAAATGTGATTTACCTATAACTATTTTCACAAACTTATTATAGTTTTGCTATTGTACCTTGAAAATCATAGATCATGCACAGTCAACAGTTTTGGATACATTTTCTACAGTTTTTAAAAACATAGCCTTGAATTTAGCTTTCAAATGGGATAAGAAAGTGAAAAAAAAAAAATTATTATTTCAGAAATAATTCTTGTTTAAGGAAATATTAAAATCTTTTATTTTTGCTAAATCTTCATACAAAATTCGGCAATTAAGAAATAAAAATATAACATTAAAGTTGGAATCACAACGTGTCATTATTATCTGCTTGAAATAAATATTGACGCTTATGAATTCATATAGTCTGATTTAGAAGTTTTCCTTAAAGCATAATCCAGACAGTTGAAAATAATATATTTTCCATATTTCAGTTCTAATAAAGTGGAAAAAAAACTTTGCGCAGCAAGTATTCATCTATGATAAGAACAGTTTGAAGGTTGTCTACACGGTCATATACTCCGGCATGTAAGACATCTTTCGCTGGAATCATTATCAATATTTATTATTATCTTAGAGATTTTATATGAAAAACTGAAGCTAAGTTTAAAACAATATTTTATGACAGTGATTTCCTAATTCTTAAAAAATTGTAATCATCATTTCTATACATAAAAATGCTGTAACCACATAGAAGAACATAGAAAATTGAAAGTTATTGACTAAATGATTCTCAGTTTACCAAAGATTTAATCTTATTCCCTTCTTATACACAGAAGTAATTTCTGGGCTGAAAATTCGTATTACCAGGTTTTTAAAATTATTCTAAATAAATCAAAATATGTTTCTGTACAACTTACCTTTTAATCCACTTTAACAAACTTGCACGCAAGTACCTGTATATATGCAATGATTTTCAAAACATATAGGAATGTTTCCACGTTACTAAAGGCATATAATTTTGGTAAATTATGTCAAATATTTCTTGTGAAAATAAAGTTTTCAATGTGAGAAAGAGAAAATGAAAATCTTGTTATGCTTACCTTGCAAGCTGCTGTAGTAGTAGGACTGACAAGATGCATATAAGAATGAAAATTGTAGACGTCGACTATTTCATCATTTAATTCCTAGTACTTTATCCGGAAGTTATCTTTTGATATTATTAGTAAAAAACACTATTTATGTGCTCGTAAAATAAGCAATTGAGCAAAAAATTAAACATTCATAGTGAAGTACCTCTTCACACTTTTTGAATTGCTCTGACTTATTATTTTTTAAATAATAAATTTGAACTTGAGGCATCAGCAAGCGAAATTGCAAGGGTCAATAAGGTTGCAATTGCTATAAAACTAAAATATATAGACATTATCTTCCGGTATTATCTTTAGAATTGATATAAGGAATTTTCTATTCTCTTGGACTCTTGCAGACAATTTTTACAATTAAAAATTATTTTAAATTTGTTAATTTGAGTAGCTGATTCGATAGAACAGCGATCTAATTAATAATGTAAAAAATCCATCTATCTTACGGATATAACATAAAGTTAAAAAGTTTAAAGTTGAAGATAAATTTTATATCAGGTCGACTATAAATGAGTGTCCATCAGATTCGTGTGGTCTGTGGAAAACAATTCAAAGCCGAGAGGCAAGTAGCTGAGAGGTAAGAGAGATCATCCAGCAATTGAGAGAACTGGGTGTGATTCCTAGAACAGCCGCGGCGTGGCATACAATTTTTTCTCACAGATTAACACATTAATATTTAGGTAGTCCAACTACCGATGAAAAAAAATATTCAGTAATTGGTAATTTATAAAGGTAACTAAGAAACCGAACTCTTCAGAATGGAACCCAAGGATTGATTAATCTGTTTAAAATTTTCAAAAAGATTTTAAGATCAAAATTTGAAATTGTTAAAATTTCCCTGAAAGTCATAGAGAATTCTTATCTGATATATTTTTTAGATAAATATTACATCCCCTGCGGGCAGTACCAGAAAAACTTTTAATATCCAGTTCAAAATAATAATTTCATATATTAATTTTTTGACTCTATCTGATATTTTTAAATTAGAAATTTTCATTGAAGACCGGACTCATACAAATGAAAATGAATTATATAGTTGCAGATATCTATTATATATAAAATGAAGTGGCCTAAAACGGATGATGCTTATGCAAATCCACAGTTATTGACAAATCGGCAGCTAATTTTGCACACATATTCTTTGGGCTCCCGGACAGTTCGTAAAAGTATTCCGAGCTAACAAATATGCGTCGTTTTTCTATAATCTGGAAACGCGGGCTTGAATTGTCACCAAACTTCGCATGCACACTCCTGAAACACCCTTATCTGCTTATACGGTAGTTTCAGATGGGGAGTGATGGAGGGGGCGAGGCGCATGTACTGTTCCGAGAAACTCCTACATGCTTATACGGTAGTTCCAGACACTGGCTCGCAGTAGAACCGCAGTAGATCACACCTATGGTCACGTATCACGACCGTGAGATGGGTGGTATCACAACGACAGGCCGTCGAAACCCTCGTGTATCTTGAGGTCTCGAAGCGACCCAAGGATGACAGCTTTCTGCATCCATCTCGCAAGTGCCTTGGCATATCTTTGGCACGCGGGTATGGCTTCAAGGTTACGAACCAGTGATAGTTTCGCACTTCTGAGAGCACCGATAACAAGGTCAATTACTTTAGCCGAATATTTTGGGTACAGCTCCCTTCTAAGGTCATGATACCTCCCCTCCTCTTCTTTCTCCTTGGCAGTGATGTTGCAGTCGGTCGGAGCCGAGAATTCGATCACGAATATAGTTCGTTATCGAAGTCTTGGAGAACGATGTCAGGCCGTGAGTGTGCAACGGATACTGCTGTCCGAAAATCATAGTTCCAGAGAAGTCACTTCTCGTTTTGGATAATTGACTGTACCTCCCTCGGAGGAATATTTGTGTTCCACTCTTGATGCAAAATTGAATAAGTAGGACACAACTTTTATGGATCTTAATATTGGCTAAAAATGATAAAAAGGCTCAGTAAAATTGTCGTACAAACACCTGAAGAAAAACATGTTTATGATACAAACACGCTTTGAAGAATTAAAAGGAATTTTCAAAAGCTTTCAAAAATTTAAAGGGAAATCAAAGGATTTTAATAGATTGGAAATATTTTAGGGTATTTAGGCATCGATATTGGTTCTTAGAATATTGTAATGAATATTCCAGGTTTTCAGGAAATATCCGCTTTTGCGTATTTTCACGGGATTTTGTAATGTTTTTGTGGATTTCAAAGATTAAAATTTTTTTAAGCATTTTAAAAAATTACCAAGAATATTCAATTGATTTTATTAATTAGGAGTGATTGCAAAGACTTTTAAGGATTGAAAAAATGCTAAATGGTGGCGTGCCCAGAGGCTGGGTAATTATTTTGGATATCTGGATATTTGGATTATTTTGGCGAAAGGCATGCCCTCGGATAAATTTGAGGCGATGAATGGAGACTGGGTGTTTGGAATGGTAAAGTGGTGAATGGTTTTAAGAAAAGCCAATTAGGGGAGAGTGGGTTATGGTGTCGGTGCGGGGCACGGTGACTATTATACAAATAACGCTCGTATTCTTTGATATTCATATTATTTTTGTACATAAAATAGTATTCTCTGTTTATAAAAATAGTGATATGATACAATTTCTCTTTTAAAATTCGTGTCAGAAGAGTAATTATGAAAAAACAGTTTTGGCCGAAACCAATGAAAAAGTCTTTGGCTGAAATTAGGCACTTACAGCCTATTTTAAAATACTTAAAGCATGAAAAAGTTAGATTTTAAAAGGTAGAGTATTTTATTAAACTTCTGATATCATGATTTGTTTCTATAAACGTTTTAAATGTATTAAAATTAATTAAATCTTGGACCGTCACATATGGGGCATGACGCAGTGCCGCGGCGTATCCATGTATTTTAGCTGGGAGTAAGAGGTTATAACTGCTTTCGCCACATAATTTACTTTGATTAATGATAAAACATTAATTTAGTGTTGAAAATGCCTGGAGTAGTTTTTTTCGTTGCATTAAATTTTCCAGAATTATTATATTATATAATTTTTATGTCACAATACTCATATTGCTTAAATAAACGGCAGTGATATGACGGTCTCCGTAGCCCAATGTATGGGGTACGCTGACTGAAATGCAACATCCATCAATTAATTAAATATCAAATAATAAAATATGACATAATGAAAGCTAAATGTTTTATGTGTACCTGAAACAAAGAAAAAGGGATGCGACAGTAGAATAATAGAAAATGGGGAGTTAAATCACAAACTCAAATTATGGTCAAAAGTAGATAGGGAATCACATGGCTGCCAAGGAGTCGGCTGATTATGAATGAGAGAGCAAAACAGCATGACAAGGGGCATAAATTTGTATCTCCCAGATTGTTGTGGCTTAGAATGAAAGTGATAATCAGAAAACTATTTATCATAGCGTTTTACGCCCCAGTTAATGATAAAAGAAGTAAAGTAAAAGACTTCACCTGCGGCACTTTAAACGATACTATAGGTACTTGAGATCATAGGGAAAAAATTATTGTAATAGGAGATATGAACAGATGAGTTGCAATCCTACGCGAGGGGTACGGACAGGGTAATAGGTAATTTCTGAGATCCGAAAAAGATTGGAAACGGGGACAGATTGGTTAGCTCACGTTAAAAAAGGGCCTGCTTATTACAAATAGTTGGTTCAGGCATACAATGATCCACTTGGTGTAGAGAAGGAAAGCAACAGTATGATTGACTTTGTTGTTGCGGATGAGAGACTGAGAGTGCTAGTAAGAGATACTAAAGTCGGCGTCAAAAGTACGCAACACTTGCAACTCGTTCAAAAAAAAATCGCAGAAAATTTTGGCTAGGTAAACGTGAAAGCTTAAGGTCTCCCGAATTGAAAGATATGTATATTGTTGTTCTAAAAAATCTTTTACGGTGGCGCTGATGTAAAACGTGCCAAAAAACAAGGTTTTTGAGGCACTTTTTTTAAGCCTCGACTTTCGAGGCTTCCCAAACCGAGCTAGACGTCTTGAAAAATCTGCAAAAATTCACAGACCATCCTTAAGGTGTCCAGAATGCAACGCAGTTTACCAAATTTCAAAATATGAATGTTATTTAGTAATTATAGACCGTTTTCTCAGAGATTGATGTGTGTGGGTTCTTATAGTTATTACCTCGACTTTGGTAGAAAGGTCCACCAAGCTAGCACCTTCGCAATGGAAATTCCCAAATTCATTTGTATCAGAATTTTTGGCTTTTTGGGGTTTCTTTTGGGTCTGTATTGCCGATTTTTGGGCTCCACAACTTTTCTTTGAAAATTCAAATTTCGAGTGAAGGTGCCTGCTTGACTCAAGCCAGCACCTCCACTATATGCAAATTTAAAAAAATTAAAAACCAAAGGCGAAAGAATTTTCGGCTTTTTTGGGCTCTTGAACGCGCCAACAACCAATTTCCAAAAATCACCCTGTTTTGAGTTAATGACTCCTTTTGTGCCCAAAAAAGGTTTTGGTTGTTTTGGAAAATTGGCACAGATGTAGCCTCCGGCAGCTACGACCGCGATCGTTCACCGAACGATCGAGCCCGACGCGACCGGAAGTAATACGTCATCCTACTCGTCACTTCCCACAACACCAGAAGACGATCGAGTCGGGAAATCACTGAACAAGTATCCCAAAGTTAAAGGAACACTGACTTTGAATTATTGGACTCGAATACTCGAATAGTCTCAATGAAGCACAAGTGATTTTAAATCGTTGCACGAAGCGAAGTGGCTCTACTAGCCTAGATACCTTCATTGAAACTGACCAGAGCAGCAAAAGGGTTCGAGCCTGCTCAACAAAAGAAGCCTCACGCTACTACCTGAGTTCCCACACCACGAAAAGGTAGTACGCGAAACTCAAAAACAGAGGGACAACTTTGAAGAGAATAAGAACTGGGCGGAGAGCATGCTACGATCAATGAAACCCGAAGGTCAATCAAAAGAGAAACAATAACATCAAATAAATTATTAACACACCACTATGTATAAAAAAACCATCCCCTTAGTAAAAATTGAAACCTGGAAAAAACAAAATAGAAAGTAATGTTGGGCCTTTCTAGGGCTTTCGAAGGCTTAATTTTTTTTTTAAAAAACCACTCTCATGTCTAAAAAATCAAGCACGTACCTATAAATTCGCATTTGAATTTTCAAGGAGCCCAAAAATCAGAGACTCTTTTCACCCTATAATATTCCGAGTAAAGATAATTTTCCGGCAAAGTCGTACAGACGGTGCACAGAAGGGTTGGTTTTTGGCTTTAAGGGTTAGAGCTAAAAATCAAAGCTGGTATTTTTAAGGAGCCCAGCAATAAGAGACTATTTACACTGTGAAATTCTGAAAAAGATTTTCTTTTTTGACAAAGTTATATCTGCTTCGTATCAAGGGATTGTTTTTCAACGTTCAGGGCTGGAGCCCAAAAATCAAATTTGGTATTTTTGAAGATCCCAAAAATCAGAGACTCTATGTATACTATAAAATTCTAAAAAATATTATTTTTGGACAAAGTCATAACTGCCTGGTAACAAGGGGTTATTTTTTAACGCTAAGCG
>CAKNWT010228541.1:446-11126 GCA_932066315.1 Andricus coriarius
AATTCCACCGGGACCTTTTTTACCATGTATTTGGTGCGGGATCCTTTTCAGAAATGTATGGAAATTTTTAAAAATGAATTTTGGGTAATTTATGGTAAGTTACCATATTTACTTGTAAAATTACCATAAATGACCGAAAAATTGCATACAGTTCCGGAAATTTATGGAAATGTAAAAAAATTAATTTTGTGTAATTTATGGTAATTTTCCATATTTACCGGTAAAGTTACCATAAATGACCGAAAATTTACATAAATTTCCGGACATTTATGGAAATTTTAAAAAATGAATATTGTGTTATTCATGATAAGTTACCATATTGACCTGTGAAATTACCATAAATGAACGAAAAATTATAGACATTTTTAAATTGAATTTTGGAAAATTTATGGTAAGTTACCATAATTCACTTCTAAAGATACCGTAAAATACCAAAAATGCCAAGCAATTTTTTTATTGAATTTTTTATAATTTGGAATAAGTTAACATAAATTTCATGCTTCTTTATTCAAAATCTAATATAGACTAAAATCATGACTGTATTTGGAGAAATGTCTGAAATCATCCATTTCTTATAAAAATATCGTATGCACCAAGGGGGAGAGGAGCCTTTTCGACGAGTATATATTTTCAATACGAGATATGCGCATTTTTAGATTTTTACATAACAACCTGTACCACAAAGCTTGCGTAATCGAGTTTATTAAGTACAACGCTTTTTAATGTTACCGTTTTTCCAAAATATATCGAAAATAAGTTTGTGTTGCTTATTTCTTACATTTGGAAAATTTAGTCACCATTTTTAGCCAAGCCCAATACCAACGACGAGGACGTAGCAGCTGAATGGTGCCATTTTGTATATTTTTTTCTTTTTGACATTTTTTGTATTTTTTATATATTATATATTGAATGGTATATATAATAAATTATATATTTAATAGTATAAATAGATTTAAATGAGTGTTTTCTAATATGCGTGTAGAACGCTATTAAAAGAAGCTGACAAACTAATAGATCCGAAAATATATCAAGTGGTAGGAATTTTCAAAATTATACCCTATGTTACTGCTTATAAAGTAATGATTAAAAATTTTCATTGCTCTTTTACCTCTGGAAAAGTTGGATTTTTACCTATTGCCTAAAGCAATGAATTAGATAATGCGCTGAAAGGCATCGATAAACTTTCCGAAACACTAAAAATTCATGTTATTCTTAATCACGGAAAATAAAGTTTACGTTTCATGGAAAACAATAATGGATTAGGGTATTGGTCAGAGAAAATCGGACAATCTATACATCGTGATTTTTTAAAATTCTGGGCATGTTACAAGGTAACATGTATACAGCACAGATAATACTCCTTACAGGTATTAAAAGCAGTAATAGAATTTTCTTTGCTTCACTTATCAGTTTAAACATTATTTACTCATTTTTATTTCTAAATATAAACCATTCAATATATATTATATAAAAAATACAACAAATGTAAAAAAAAGTTGAAAAGAAAAAAATACAAAATGGGACCATTCAGCAACTACATCCTCGTTGTTGGTCCGGGGCCTAATTTTCGATATATTTTTCAAAAACGGTAAACTTAAAAAGCGTTCTACTCAATAAACTCCATTACGCAAGCTTTGTAGTACAGGTTGTTATGTAAAAATCTAAAAATGCGCATAACTCGCCAAAGGGAGCAGCTAGTGTTTTAAATTCAGCTGATTTTTAATGTCTAAACGATATAGAAACTTTTTGCGTTAACAGATTTTAGATCCAATTTATCCAAACTTTTTCAGTCTTCAAGCACACCGTGACGAGTCGTAGGCGAACGCGAAAAAGCTCCTCTTCTCCCCCTAGGTGCCTAACATACTATTGGGTTATAAGCATATTTATCTAAAATCAATAGTTTTTCATAAAAATACAGCAGACCAGTTCTTATGTTTTGCTACACCTCATATTTTCTACCTTATGGCTTCATACAACCACTAAACTCACATATTTCATTAATTTTGTAAAATATAACATTAACACAAAATATTATCATGGTGGCTCAATATGGTAATTGTAATCTCTGTATTAACACTCGTCATTATTAGCTCCACCGAATAATATTTAGGGGATGAAATATCATCTTCAAAACTCCCAATTCTTAAGAATGTTTTATTTAGAAATACTTAATTAGAAATACAATAGATAAAAGGAATGCGGTATATTAGTTTCTTTTGTCAGATAGCATGAATATAAAGAACTTACCCGTTTGTGCATCAATTACGGCTGGTTCTACTTGTGCTAAATCTGCCATTACATCTTCTCTCTTTTGATCAATTGCTACTGTTTGAATAGCGAGTTGCTGCTGAATTTCTTGACTTTGAACCTTCTTTTTTTCTGCTTCTTGCTGATCTTTAACCATCTGCCTCAGTTTCGCGTTTGCAGCTTCATTTTTAGCTTGCAACTCCTAACATTTAATAATGCAATTATTTATATTTTCAAGATTATGATTCATAATAACATAAAAATTATTTGTAGTAAATAATATGTGGATGTCCGCCAGAAGTGGACGCACATCAGTCGACTTGTTTTAGTGTTGTAGACACAAAAATATTCAAAACCCAATGGATATAACTTGAAGTTACTCATTTTTTAACCAACGATTTCCACGCCAGGAATACAAAAACAGCAGCCAATCCTAGCAATTTTGACGAAACGTAATGAAGTTACAGTACTTGCTTGGTAACATATTGGGATATTGTTTTCAATTTCCAAAAAGTTCCTAACTATGCCAGTGTCAACTAAACATTTTCTATGTACATCTACAGGGATTTTAGTGGTTCGAATCCCACCTTAAACTTTACTCCCCCTCAACAAGGCCAATCATCTGGCGGAAAAATGAAGCAAATCCGGTCTTTTGTGAAGAAGTACTTTTTTCTTTCTTTTCAGTACTTCATTTGGGGTGGCATAATAAGGTGTCAGGTTCAGGACTTCTTACTGCTGAACGACCTTGAACTGGGCTTCGGTTTCCTCTTACCACTACCAATCTAGAAATTGTGACTATTGCGCAACACTACTTCCTTATTCTCCTTCTTTAGGAGTGATTTTGTAGGAAACTCTCAGATTTAGATATTCTCTCTCAGATATTCCACCTTCTTTATCTATTCCTCCCCCTGACCATTTCCATTTAAAATGCACTTTACTATCTCTTCCATGCTCTTCCCTTCCCAAGCGTCACATGTACACTAGCGCATGCAAAAAAATTCGATTCAATTTCGAACCGACATTGGAAGCTCTTCAAATGTCGAAAAACCGACCTTCGACGCATGCTATCGTCGGATCGGTTTATCCTATTCGATTAAACCACCGAACAAATATCGAAAAACCGATATTCGATGCGTGCTACCCTCGGATCAAATTTTTCTATTCGATTGGCTCGTGAGGAGAATGTCGAAAATTCGATATTCGACGCGCGCTACGTCGGGTCAGTTTTTATCGTTTCGATTAGCCGGCCTTCGACTGTCTAAATTCCAATATGTCAGAGATACATGAGAACAATACTGTATCAATCTGGTGGTTAATATTACGCGACACACACACTCACACCTGTACATATAGTTAAAAGTTTGCCATAAGGACAGCCGCGAGATCTCACCGGAAGTAGGTGCCATTCTACCAAATTGTACCCGCTCCCGGCGGTAAATCACACTTATGGCCACATCTCACAACCGCGAGATGGGTGGTCACAGGACATGATGAAATCACAACGACAGGCCAACGAAACCCTCGTGTGCCTTGAGGACACGAAGCTATCCAAGGAAGACAGCTTTCTGCCTCCATCTGGCAAGTGCCTTAACATAATTTCGGTACGCGGGTTTGGCTTTAAAGTTACGAACCAGTGATAATTATGCACCTCCGAGAGCACCGATCACAAGGACACTTATTTTAACCAAATATTTTGGGTACAGTCGTTGTAGCTCCCTTTAAGGTCTTGATACCTCTCCTGCTTTTCCTTCTCCTTGGCAGTGATGTTGTAGACGGCCTCAGCCGAGAATTCGATCACGAATACAGTTCGATTCTCGAAGACTTGGAGAACAATGACAGGCATCCAGTGTAGGCATCCACAGTAGGAGTGACAAAGATGGTAGTAAAGCACTTTCATGGCCGCATCATGTCTGTAGAGATACGTCATTCTCGCGTCAGAGGGACCCCGGGATAGTAAGTGTTCTAGGTACACAGCATGTGAACGATACGATCTGCACCTATTTCTGGGAACTTCTTGACGTATAATACGGTCACGGTATACTAAGGTGGAAAAGACACTGTCCTGACATGCAAAAATGAAACTCTCTGTTTCTGAATTAAGTCCTCATAATCTGAAGAAAGCAAAGGATTGCTATTTCGACAAGGACTGATCCTCTACATTTCTGTGAAAGTTTCCGTACATTTTCTTGTCGAGTAGCTGTTGACGGAATTTTTTCATCTCTGCTCTCTTTACTTGGGCTTTTAGAAGTAAGGCATCTAGATGGAGTAATGCGGCTTTGTAAAAGAACTCTTATTTGCCAATCATCTTGTGTTTCCTGAGCATTTTTAAGAGCGAATGGCTTCCATTTGCAACAATGCAAGCTGTACCCAGAACAATTCGGTTATGAAGACATTGGAGATTCAGAAGTCCGCGCCCGCCTTGGCAGCATGGGATGTATAATCGCGAAACGGACGAATTGATATGCAAGCTCTTATGCATATGCATGATCTTACGCGATGCGATATGAAGGGCCGTAAGCTCGTTCTTCGCCCATTGAATCACTAAATCTATCGAAGAAGATGCTTGTATCTGCTTCGGAGAGACTCCTTCACTGATGTTATGTCCTAAATGCGGGCACTGTGAAGTTGCTTTGCACTTGATTATGGTGTCTCCCTGAAACCCGACCCTCTGGAAGATGATGCTTTTCGTAGTCAGATGGTTTCCAAGATGAGACAGTAAATATAGTTTTCCAAAGGGGCATCAATCTCTTTATAAATCTCACTATGTGTGGATGAAACTTCAAGACTTCCAACGGACAGATGATAAGTCTATGAGAGGTTGAATCAAAAGCTTTAAGAGCCTCATTGTGTCTCTCTATGTACCCGTAGCATGCATACTTGGAGCATCTACTGACGAATTGATATGCAAGCTTTTATGCATATGCATGATCTTACGTGTGATGACATCAAAGGGCCTTAAGTTCGTTCTTCGTCCATTGAACCACCCCAAACGAGAAGAGTAGAACCGGGACGGCAAGCATGTTAGTCGCAGATACCTTGTTCAACTCCGAAAGATTGGAAGACAATATCTGTCAAAGAAGATGCTTGTATCTGCTTCGGAGAGACTCCTTTACGGATGTTACGTCCTGAATGCAGCTTTGAGGCACGCCCAGGTATGTATATGTCTCTCCAGTGTTAAGATGTCTAATAAAACTTATATCCACAAGCTCAGGGTCCTTGGGAAAGCCAAAAATCTTTCCTTTCTTCAGATGAATTTTGTCACATTTATCCAATCTAATGTCCATCCCAATCTCTCCTGTGCACTTCTTGACGATATTTATGGCAGTTTGAAGTTTGCTTTTACCAGAGGCATAGATCTTTAGAATATCCATATAAAATACATGAGTGACCTTATGCCCGCGCTGGTTAGTGCCCCCACAGAGGTATCCAGAAGAATTTCGTAGTGCGAGACACAGAGGCAGAAGTGTGATGCAAAAAGGCAAAGGGCTTATGGCATCGCCCTGAAAGACGCCCCTCTCGAAGGTGACGTTGTTCGTTGTCACAGGATAATTTCCAAATGAGATAGTAAATCTATAGATAGTAAAGACAGTAGATAGATATATAGATAGTAAAAGATCACATATCACCACCAGAAGTTCTTGATACAATCTGGTCCAGCACCGGAAAAGTTCTTCGTTCCTCTAACTGCTTTTTTCACATCTTCGGCAGTGATTGATGGACATTCCTCCTCATATTTTATGAGGTTATCGCAAAATTCCTTGAAGCGGATGATAATGTCAGTATCTTCTTTCAACTTTAGTGTTTTCGGGATCTTATATACCTCTCTCCAAAAAGTCTCTACCTCGTTGGGCTTGGGTGGATTTTTGACAGAAACAGGGTGATCACTGAAGAGGCGAGCTGGGTCAGCGAGAATCTTTTGATTCTCCCTGATCCATCTCTCCCTCTTCTGTATTCTCCTCCTTGCGTCAGACAAAACCGTATTTTGTCAACAATATGCTGCGTGATTGTCAGCAGCTTCGACTTTTTTAGTGTGTAGTTCAAGATCCTCAGTTCTCGAGCGAACTTTCGAACCCTTTCCGTGAACTATCTACCACATGTTATGTAGTCAATCACACATTGAACACGAGACGCACTCTGACTTGCCCATCCAATCTTCTTGTTCAGTTGATGTGGTTTGAGCCTTCGATTTGAATCAGCCAAAGCTCTCGCAGAATCATAAACTGAGCAATTGATGGTCCAGAGGAAATCGTGATCGGTGCCTGCTTTCCGCGGTTGGTCTTATTGTCACTTCCTCATCTTCGACTGCAGCTTGATCAAGCAGCGGTTGGGGAAGCGCTCCGCGTACATATCCGTTTTTCCAGGGGTAGGCACGTTGATTTCGCAATGATTGGATCGAAACGTGTTGAAGCTCTGGGTGTTTCTGGCACCACGGAGTATACATACACGCCATAAACCCTCGATGAACAGGGATAATGCTATCATCGTAGCAGTCTAGCAAGTCTTCCTTGAGTTGATTCGTCCACTCAATGTGGGCGTTTTGCCAGTTCGACATCGTGTTTCCATCTAAATTATTTTCAGCACCCCGAATTCTAGGATGATCGGCATTGTTTGCCGACCCATTGTCGGGCGCTCTGCGCGTTCGATCGTTTTGAACCGCATCTTCAACTTTTTGGTGTTTTGGTGGTGTCATTGTTGTTCCCACGAGTAGCTAGGGCAAGGGTTTGTCCATCCTTGTAGAGCCCCGCGTGCAAGGATATGGCTGCATACTCTGAGAGGTCGCCTGGTATCCCAGAGACACCATGTAAGACACCTCACCCAGGTGCCTCCGCTTAGGGGTTATTCCTTCGGGACCATCCCCGGAAAATTGTCTGTGACTGCTTATTAATTATTGTAACCATATTCACCAGAAACCCTTGGTACAGGGACCCTCTATCCGCAACCCGAGGAGGCGTACTGTGGCTTTGTCATAGGTCCTTCAGTTCTATTCCAAAGGAATCGAAACCGAAACCGAATAAATATAGTCCAATAATAAACAGAAACGTGTCGTTAATTTTTTATTTCTTACGTAAAATTTGATATATAATTACATAATAACTAATAATAATAACTCATTGGATGCTGTTCAGCTCAATATTTGTAAAACGTTTTTATAACAGACTTTGCAGCTTTATAATACAGTCAACTTTCTTTTATTTTACTGGCCAATCTTCCACAAGTCTCCTCCTTAAATCCCTTTATAAGAGCTTCTAATTTGCTGATCATCCCTATCTCGCATCTTCATCTGCGATACTGTCTCTCCCTGTTCGCTTCGCTGTTCTCGTTTTAACCTTCATGCACCATCTGCCGCCTTCTGCAGTCACACTGTGGACTCTGCATCACCGACATGACGCTCTGCTTTACCCACCGAGTTAGCCTCAAATCCTCCTCCCTTGTCTTCTAACTTCCTCCACCTGTCACTTTCTTTGGCAAACCCAAAAATTTACCCAAAACTCACTCCCTAATTCTATTTTTTTTAATATGTGGTCGCTTTTGCTCCTTCTACTTTTAAAACCCAACGACTCCTACCTTCTGTCAGATCTCCCAGTTTCCCACCGAAGCACACTTAACGTCAAAATCAACTTTTAACATCTTTACTTATTTTTTATTTTAAATTCACACTTTCCATCACTCCCTTCATTCACACTTACACTTTCACCCCAGAACACTTACTCACCACACTCTCACCGTACTCACTCAACTCCTCCCTTAACATACATTATGTATATGTCTTTGGTAAATGTAAAGTGCGGCTTAGCGGTCAAAATTTTTTATTATAATTCAATCACATTGTCTGAGGTTTCGGACTGGTATCAGTCTCTTTGAAGACTCATGGCGGATCCATGTTGATAATTTCAAACAGATTTTTAATGTCAAGTGTTCAGTTTTTTGGAAAAAGGGGACTAACTCTGCATAGTTAGTTTTAAAACGGGCGAGGAGCCTATGTAGAGCTCCCCTGGCGCTTAAGCTATAAAGCCTATTCTGCCACACCCTTACCTATCCACTCTCAGCAGTCCACCCCAGACCTCTTGATGAAGCCCAGTATGTCGAACACTGATCGCGTTGTAATTTCCTCTGGTCCCATAAAATAAGCCCCAAGGGTCTGTTGCCTGAGCCTAGCTAATGTCGGGCACTGGAATAACACATGCAGGGATGTTTCGTCATCCCTTGCCGCATCTCCTGTACTCTGTCTGGGGTTATACCCCATTTTGTCCATTTGATAGTTCAAGTGCTTATGCCCAGTTAGGATCCGTACCACTGTCCTTATATCTTTCTTGGGTAAACCCAGGATTTCCATGGCTCAGCCCATCGTATAGGTATAACCCAGGATGGATTTCGCCTGACGCCAACCCTGAATATGTTCCCAGTATTCCCGGTGTTTTGTTCGGATCCAGCGTAGTATCCAGTACCGGTTCTGGTCTTATGTATTCACTTGTCGCGCCCCGTTTTTCCAACTGGTCCGCCTTTTCATTGCCCTTGATCCCTGTGTGACCAGGGATCCATATGAGGGCCACATTGTTTCTTTCCGCTAGTTGTTTTAATGCCTTTTTGCATTCCCAAACCAGTTCCGATGTTATGTCTAGTTTCCCTATTACAGTTAGTATCGCTTGGCTGAGGTTAAATTTTTTAGAAACAGTTTTTCGACAATTTTTCAACCAATTATTAAAACTGCCAAAAACATAACTTCAAAACATCGAAGGGGGTCTCCCACTTGCCTAGCTGACGAAGTACAAGGTCAAAATATTCACTTTCGTGCTGAGATGGCTGAATTCGTTAAAGGACCTCTCATGAATAGAGAAGGTGTCGTTTGACATCCGGCTAGCAGTAAACTTGTTTTTTGCGTTTTTCAACCAAAGAAAGAATTAGTTTCAAAAAACCATTATTATCATGAATTCGATACTCTAGATATCTGCAGAACAGACTCTCCTCTGATGAAATATATTCCAGTAGAGTCGCGCCGTACGTCAGAAAGGCCAAAAACAGCACACACAAAATGTTCCTACCCCTAATAGATCACAAGTAATGACCTTGCAAAGTGTACCCTTCCTCTATTCAGTGACTAAGGCATACCCCGGAATGAAACTGCGACCATTTTGTAACAATCCTTTACCATATAAGTGGCTTGATTGATTAAAAATGAATACTTAGTCATTTTTTATTAATCAATAAATAATTGTTTAAATAAGTATGTCCTTCAGCCATCGAAGGTGCATTTTTATTATAATTTCTGTTAGGGAGGCTTATAATTAACAAAATACAAATTCATTATGTAGAAGTACTCTTGTTAGATTTTTACACACATGGCGAAATGACTTCAAATAGAGCTCATTTAACGCAGAATTCAATAAGCTTTTCAAATGTTAAAAATATATATTTTAATCTGTATTCTGGATGGCGATACTATCCGTGGGTAGAGTATTTTGAAAAATATTAAGAACACTTATAAAAACTAGAAATTATTATCAAGAATGTATTAAAAATTTTACAAGAATACTTCTACGTAATGGATTGGTATTTTGATAATTATAATAAGCCTCCCTAAGAGAAACTGCATTACAAATGCACAAAATTGCACATTCGACGGGTGTCGAAAATATATTTGTTTAAACAAATATAGACAAATATAGGTAAAAAATTATGACATTCGGCAGTTGCTAACTCGCGACCTATTGCAGTTGGGACAATGTTTGTTTTCAATTACATGTAATTAAGTTTCACGACAGTAAACTTTGACGGGTTAAATTTAGTTGAAAAATCAGTAGAAATGAGGCGAAAAAAAATCAGGCGAATTCTTTGACATTTTCTGTAAATGCAGGTTTCATAAAAATTAAAAAATTTTAATAATTGTAGCTTACAGAGTTAATTATAGAGGAGGACCTTATCTCGGCTCCAAATTGTGATATAAAGCTCAGGTAATGCTTGAAATAAGTAAAAAAATTTGAATAATACAATGAAATAAAAAATAAAGTTTCAAAATTATTAAGTAATAGGCTATGAGCAATTATTTTTTCTACATTTTTTTTCTGCGCGCATAAAAGGAGCCATCAGTGTCAATTTCAGTCGAGGGTCACTATTCGGCACTTTCCCCCAGCTACCTGATGACCGTAATTTGGGAAAACTGAAAAAAAGCCAAAGGCGTAGGAAACATGAATTTAATTTCTGAGGCTGACAGTTCCACTCTAGGAAAATAATAAACTTTCAGAGGAAGATAAAAAATATGATTGGAGAAAAATTATCGTATAAGGTGAAAATAATTAAATTCTGACAAATCAAACACTTGAGCAATTCCAGGTCAACTCATCTGAAGAATTTCATCTACTGTTAGTAATTTTGATGAAAAGTCTTGTACCCGTTTTGTGAGGTGTTTGAAAAAAATAATGAAATGATTATTGAAAA
>CAKNWT010228548.1:370-11021 GCA_932066315.1 Andricus coriarius
AAACCGAGTTCAAGGTCAAAGTCATTGGTACCCGTAGATGTCCCCCACTAGCCCCTCCAACTTTTGTCTGAAACATTTTTTCGTATCTGCACAAGCATCTGAGATATTATCCACTATAGATTAAAATGGCCCACCCTGTATATAGTTCTCCCACTCTGACACCCCGTACCGCATCTAGGTTTATAATATCTTTGCATTTGCGCTCCGATCGTCGCGCTCCACTTCTGGTTGTCACTTAAAGAAACAGCGTTTGCTTTAAACTGGGAGTCACCCCCACCACCGGAGATTTTGGACTGATTATATGCTAAACTATGTAAATAATTTGTATAAATAAATGCATATTTAGACTATTTTTTCATGAATAGGGCTAATTTTTGTTTAAAGAATTAATAGCCTCTGTCAATTTAAAAAATAAGGTAGCAAGAAGTCTTTGACAAGTAGTGATGCATTCGATCGACTGGTCAAGTGGTGGTTTGCTCTACCTTGGATTTGAAGCCTTGGTTACAGGAGCTTTTGTATGCTTAAGATGTTCTTCTTGTTGTTACTTGTTTTAAATTGAAAATAAAGTGTTTTTTTGCGCCCGAAATTGGCAGCACGATGTATAGACTCTGGCCATAATTTAGTGAGCGCAGTCAGCGGGCCTCGTTACACGGAAAAAATGTGTACTTGACAAATTACTGAACCAATTACGATGTGGTGGATATGTGAAAAATTATATGAATTATCAATAACTTTTCTGTGCATCATCTCGAACTGTCCAGTCATGATTACAGAACTGATAATAAATATTAAAAGTCGATGTCGTAAAAGTTCAAAATGATTATTACGAATAAGTCGAAGAGAAACTATCTCCTCTGTGAGAATTACGGTTCTCGGTCGCTACGGAACACTACTGTGTTTTGAAACACACGGACGTGTCTGCACGCTACGCATGCGTGTGTGTCGCAAACGCAGTTATTGCGATACGACAGTACAGTTGCGTCAGCGTCACGAAGTACTACAAGGAGACAGCACGCCTGTGGCGTAGATGGTGGAAAACAGTCCACAACCGCGATCGCCTGTCCTCGGATTTTCATTTCTTCCCCGATGAGAGCGCCTCAAGTGGCAAATTGAGGGATCACGATTCCTATAGTAGCAGATGACAATTTAGTTACAAATGTTCTCTGAAGAGGCGCTCTCATCTGGGAAGATATCTCGCTATGGAGAAAATCGGAGGACAGGCGATCGCGAAATGGCGCCAGGTGAAATACATGGCGTGCGGTCTCCTTGTAGTACTTCGTGGTCAGCGTGTGTCAGCGTACAGATGTTTTATCCTAATACAGTTTTCTTTTAAAAGTCACCATTTAAATTTATAACTTTTTAAATAAAAAGTGTTAGAAATGGTAGATTTTGAGTTGAAAAAGTTTCAAATCCAATAGCTTTATGATAAAACTTTTATAATTAGATCGTATCACATTTAAACGTTTAAAACTGAAACATCCAATACATGAATTATTATGATTACGTTTAAAATTAAACAACTAAAGCGTGCTCTACAACAGTGCATCAAACGCCACTTCCCATAAGGATCATTTTATGCCTATATTCACATATTAGAAGTGGCGCATAATGCACTGTTGTAGAGCACGCTTCAATTTAAACAAATTTGATATCACGAAAAAAATTTGAAAAATTAATTTTACTTCATTTGACTTCTATTAAATCGTAACACCTTATTATTAAAAACGTATATTTGAAAAAAGTATTTGCCTTCGATCTCTCTTGTATAACTTAGTGGTAAGAGCACCCGGCCAGCAATCGGAAGACCTGTGGTTCGATTCCCAGCGGAGCGAAGGAGAAACATCTTTTTTCAGAAAATTTTAATTTTAAATTCAAACTCCATCTAGTCTGAAAATGCGTAAAGAATTTCTGTTATTTGAGGAGTTACCTTAGATCGACATTGTTGATTTCCAGGTTTACAGTTGTGAAAGATATCTACACGTGATCGATCTTTACCAACTCCGATGATAATACAGATTCCTTACAATTTGACTTGTATTCAAACGTAACACCTTGCTATTAAAAGCGTATATCTGAAAAAGTATCTGCCTTCGATCTCTCTAGTAGCTTAGTGGCAAGAGCACCCAACTGGCAATCGGAAGACCTGTGGTTCGATTCGCAGCGGAGCAAAGGAGAAAGATCTTTTTCAGAAAATTAAAATTATAGTTTTTTAATTCTTTTAAAAGAATTCAATTTTTTTAATTTACGATTTCAAAATGAACAAGCCTAAAATTAGACATTATACTATTAGGCTGTCTAGCGACTCGGGAAATCCGGGAACTTGCCTGGAATCTTGTGCACCTTGAAAAATACGAGAAAATACCGGGAATTCGCAAGAAGATCTGGGAAATATGTGATCACTAATTTGGATAGAAATTGCTAGTTTCTGGGTTAAATTATTATTATAAAATTATACGAATCAGTGGTAAAAGCACGTGACGAGTTGAACGTGTTCGATTTATTGCTAACCAATCAGAAGCTGTGAAATCATTGAAATTTACTTTGAATTTTAAACTTTTAATCTTGAAGCTTAACATTTTTTAAATTTAAACGTTGAATACATTACGCGTATAAAATGGAAGCTCTCAATATTATTTAATGAAATAATTTTAAATTAAATGACATATAAATCCACGTTGTGATGGTCCATGCTATAAATGGAAGAATGAATCGATACATTTTTATATTTTAAAAATTATTTATTTATCCAGAGAATTTATTTATTCAAATGATGAGTAAATAGCCCAATTAAAGATGTAAGCAACAAAGAGTATTTAATTTCTAGTTAGTCTAAACATATACTAAATATAATCTTAACCTAAGCTTAAGAAAAATCGATTAGATGTGCGATCTGACACTAGCGTAGAAACGAGAGTATAAAGGGCCGAAAACAGTAAGCCCTTCCTAATCTAAATCATTTGCGATTCTAGTCATTCGAGATATTGGTGAATGTTCGCCGAAACTAGATCTGAATTTATATAAATGAAATATATGAGATAGATCAGTAGAGCTTCGCAGAAATCTACCCGGTGCATGTAAGTGTACCCTTTGAAGTAATTGAGGACAGGTAATATTTCTATTGACTAGCTTGTGCATAAATAGAATATCTTGCGCTTTTCGATGTCACTTCAAAGAGCTGATATTTAAAGCAGCAGCAATATGCGAATAATCGTGCGACAAGCGTGGATTAGGAAGTTCTAACTTAATTGCCGCCCATGAGAGAAACCTATGTTGAACCCTTTCTAGTTTTTTAATGTGCGAGGCGTAATTTGGAGACCAAACTGGTGAGCAGTACATTAGAATGGGTCTAATTAACGTGATATATAATAAGCGTAGTGTGTATGGTTGTTTAAATTAAACAGAGTGACGTTTGATAAATCCCAACATCTTTAGACCTTTAGCGGTACAATAATCAATATGCTGAGGGAAAGAGAGTTTATCATGGACAAAAATTCCAAGGTCGCGCATTACATGAACAATTTCGAGGACAGATCCGCCTATCGTGTATTGGAATTCGACAGGATATATTTTTCGCGAAAAACGCATCGTTTTACACTTAGAAATATTTAGTCATCCCGTTTTCCAGGCACCACATATGCAAGGCGGTAATATCTTTTTGAACTGCAACAGCGTCCTCAAGGGATGTAATGATGGTGTCAAAAAGCGCATTTGCGCTCTCTCTCTTGCAGAAGGCAAGACCCCGTTGCTAGAGAGGATACGTAATCCTCGATCGTCATTGGTCCAGCGATAGCAATAGCTATGCTGTAGCGTGCTGTAGGTTTATAAGTTTGGTTCCAAGGCCACGAACAATTTGGTAATAAATATTAAGGTTATATAATGAGTCACATTGTTTACTTGGTGCAGACCGTCTCTCTTGTTGTCGGCTGGTGGTAGCTTTCAAATCGAGTTTCTTAAGTAAGCTGCAGGAAGAACGTCTTGACAGATACAATTGCTATTCGCGAACATAGTCTATTCTACTGACCGCTCTCGACAGCGCCTTCTTGTAGGATAAACAGTCTTTGCTAAATACTGTGTGGTCGAAGTTTACGCCAGGGATCTTTAGAATTGTGGCCGCATGAAAGCAGTTCGTACATTTTCTTATAGAAGACGTACATTCAGGTTCTGGATGAGAACCGCTACATTGTGGACAAGTATGTAAAGTGATGTGACAGTGTTTAGCCATATGGCCAAATCAGAGACATTTCATGCAGCTCAAAACGCTCACAGGATCAAGTACCGTGCAACTCTCCCACCCTACATAAATTCTTCGTTTTTTTACCAGTGTGTTGTGAGTGGTTGGATCAACTTCAAAAATTACTGTATAGAAATTCTTATTATTTCTGTCAATTTTTTTGATGAGATCTTTCATCTTAAATTCCGGATCATCAGAAATTTGGTTTTGGTTGCAGATTTTGGGGATAAGCTCATCGTTTTCTTCAATTTTATTGGCATGTATACCCAAAATTTTCACTTTAGGGTAGCTCTTGCGTGGCTTCTCAATGATGTATTCATCACCTAGCTCATTTTTAACAGCCTGAGATAGATTCTCCCTAGAGTTAAAGTCCGAACAGCTGATTACGACTGCATCTCGATATGAAGTAACAGGCCTCGGCCGAGCCCCGCCATCTTGCTTCCGCTTTTCCTCAAACTCTGCCGCTTTCATCTTCATAATTTTTAATTCCTTTTTCAGTGAATCAATCGTATCATCTTTACCATTGATGATTACATCTTGTCTTTTTAAAAGTTCACGCAAATAAAATACTTCAGATTCATGTTTCGTAGACTCAGGCGTTGAAGATGAAGTGTTAGGAGCTTCACAGTACTTGCACCTACCTCCATTAGGGCACACCAGAGTTTTTACACGGGCGACACAGATTCTATGATACGTAGTACCACAAATAATTCGTACCCGAGATGCTGCCGTCTTTGACAGTTTTTCCGGAGCCGTCCGAATCGCAATCCGACCCGTCCGACATCTTTGAAATGAAAATTATATATAAATTATATAATTTTGAAGCAATTTTAGGTAAGAGACATTAAAACATAACCACTTTTCATTTGAAGATTTAAAATCAAACACTTTTTAAATTAGAAGTTGCAGCTTTTTAATTTAAAGTTGTTTGCAATCAATAACACAACTCCAAAAAAAAAAGTTGTCTACCCCCGAAACCAGAATAGGCTTACCCTACGTTTTTGGGGCCACTGAATCCAAATCCGGGCTCAATTTGGCTCCATCACGTCAGATTTCGTCCCTAACCTCAAAACCATTAAAATCGCAGTTTTCAGGTGAAACGTGATTCGCACCTATGAAAAGTGGTAATATCCTATTTTTTCGAGGTCGCTGAGCACGACTCAGGAGTCATTGTGATTCTAGGACGTCACGCTTTGTCCCTAACCTCAAAAAAAAGATGGCGAATTGATAATTTTATGTAAAACATGTATTTTTTCAATGCAAAGTGGTCATATCCTATGTTTGTCAGGTCGCTGAGTACGTATTCGGAGCCCTTGTGCTTCTATGACATCACATTCCGTCCCTAAGCCAAAAGAAAACGGTAAATTGGTGATCTTATGTGAAACATGTATTTCTTAAATTCAAAGTGGACATATCCTATGTTTTCTAGGTCCCTGATCAGAAATCCTGAGTTCCTTTAGTACCACGGTCCCAGCCTTTGAACTTTGATGCGTAACTTCGGAAAAACTCTTAACCCAACAGACCAGACTCGCCACTCGTCCGAATCCTCGTTCAGCGAAAATTGAAAGCTAGTCGAAAATCAGTTGATGCTGTTGACAGCATTGTCCAGATAACAACCATGCGAACCAGCAATTCGCACGTTCTTACACTGCATAATTGTATGTTTGGATATCAGATTATGCATGCATTTTTGTTATTTTCTTTCAGTAAGATCATGTTGCTTGAACGAGTGACGAAATCCTGCTACTCCGACCTATTCTGTGAACGATGACGACTGCCCTCAAAGGAGATGTGTAGAATGATTCGTATCACTATCTGTTGGAGTAAAGAATCCAGTAGGAGCGTACTGCCTTGCAGGGGGGCATAAGGGTGTGAGGATGAAACCTTAGGCTGTCCGACGACGAGTTGAGTTTGTCCTCGTCAAAGTCGAAAAGCTCTCATACTTAGCCCAGGGGAGGTATGAGGGTTATCACCCCCCAGTACGGAATGAACAGCTTAGAAGAGAAAAGTGAAGAGAGAATGTATGGGTGAGGAGAAAACCAAAATTTAAATATGTATAAGGAAAATTAGTGTTGCGTGTCTTGGAAAAGCTTGAAGAGTAATGGTGAGAGAAAATGGAAGCCCTGGAAGGTCTCGCGCACTTGCTATAGATGATAGTTAATAGTATGGTAATATTTAAGAACTTGTAAATAAGAAGAAGGCGAAGCGATTATACGTTAAGATAAGCATAAGGCATAGTAGTTAAGTGAAATTGTAAAAGATGTAAAGGGAACGCATCCCTGAAACCCGTAAAAGGGAGAGTAATAAAACCCAATACGTGCGGGACGCCAATAGTCATCAAAAAGTAAGTCAAAAATTTAAATGAAAGAATTTGACAAGTTTAGATACCCGCTGAATCCGCAAAAAACAGGTTTTACGATGGTGTCTGTCTGTCGTTGTCGTCGTTGTTATCGTCGTTCTTGTCTGTATACCGGATAAAATTTGAAAGACTATTCAGATTAGGTTGAAATTTGGCACACAGTTTTAAGCACTAAAAAGAAAGATCGAGTTCGTTAAACAGCATTTTTTACGAACGGTTCTGGTTTTAACCACCAAAAACATTATGAAAAATCAAAATTTCCGTTTTGGCGTCAAACTGCGCAAGATACGAAAAAATATGATTTGACAAAAATTATGCGCCCAAAAAAGAACATACAAACTTGTTATAAATCACTTTTTAATAGGATTCGTAGTTCTTGTTTTAATCGTAAAAAATAATATTTGAAATACAACAAACTAAATTTCTGGAAAAACGAGAAAAACTACGAAAAAAAAGAATTGACAAAACTTTTTCACCCGAAAAAGTGCTACAAATTTCTTGTAAATCCCTTTTTGATTTATAACAATAACTTATTCATCATTTTTAAATAAGATGCGTAATTCATGTTCTTATCGAAAAAATAACATTAAAAATAAAAAAATTAAATTTTTGGAAAAACAACACAAGGTACGAAAAAAAGACAAAAGTTGTTTGTCCCAACAAGAGTTGTACATTTTTTATTAATAATTTTTTCATAGGACGCGTATGTTTGTTTTAATCGCAAAAGAATATCATTAAAAATCTTACATACCCCCTTCGAGCTTGCGCATATTTTTCTTTTGGACATGCAATTTAAGTACCTTTGAATTTCAACAAGAGAAAGTACTGGAATTCAGAGGCAATTGCAGTGTGAGAATGAAATTGACAGGCAACGAATGGGACATGTAACGAGATACCGACAAAGGGTGTAAAACGCAGCGTCGGCTGATAATTAAAATGCAATTTGGTGATTAGGAAAGAAAGCGAAAATTAATAAAGAGATATTATGAAAGAACTTTGATTGTTTGATCGAACACGTAGGAAAAATTAGTTGAAATATGAAGTATTGATAACTGAATAATAGTAATAAAATTTTAAAAGTGAGAGAGAGAAGAAGAATGTAAAAGCATAAGCGAAAGAAAATCATAATTGTAATGCATCTTCTAGCTGGAACGAGACTGCTGCAGGACCAGATGGTATTAAGGACTTCTGGTGGAAGAAGTTTACTTCTACACTCCATCATTTGGCCCGCATATTCACCTCATATTTAAAGTCGGAAACGCCCATTCCGCAGTGGCTGGTGTTAGGACGCATTATACTCCTACCGAAAAAAGGCAACTTGTCCAACCCAGAGAATTACAGGCCAATAACTTGTTTGAACACACTGCATAAGATCTTTACAGCCATCCTGAATAACAGGATTGTCCGAAGAATTGAGGCTGTGTGGCGAGATATGTACGAACAACGTGGCTCGAAAAAAGGTGTACCAGGATGTCGAGAGAACCTGCTAATTGACAGGTGCGTCTGTTAAGACACTGCAGCCCATCAGCGCGTCCTGTCTATGAAATGGATCGACCACCGGAAAGCTTTCGATTCAACATCCCTTAGACTTATCATCTCTCTGTTGGAAAGCTTGAAGGTGCATCCACACATAGTGAAATGCGTAGAGAGATTGATGCCCGTTGGAAAACTAGATTTACTATCTCCTCTGGAAATTATCGTGTGACAACGAACAACGTCATCTGCCAGAGGGGCGTCTTTCAGGGCGATACCATGAGCCCTTTGCTTTTTTGCATCACATTTCTGCCTCCATCTCTCCCACTACGAAATTCTTCTGGATACCTCTGTGGCGACACTAACCAGTGCGAACATAACGTCACTCATGTATTTTATATGGATGAGCTAAAGATCTATGCATCTGGTAAAAGCATACTTCAAACGGCTATAAATATCGGCAAGAAGTACATAGGAGAGATTGGGATGGACTTTGGATTGGATAAATGTGTCAATATTCATCTGAAGAAAGGAAAGATTGTTGGTGTTCCCAAGGACCCTGAGCTTGGAGTGGTTCACTGGAGTGGTTCACTGGACGAAAAACGTGCTTACGGCTCTTGATATCACCACACGTAAGATCATGCATATGCATAAAAGCTTGCATATCAATTCGCCTGTTCCGCGATTGTACATCTCACGCCGTCAAGGCGGACTTCTGAATCTCTAATGTATTTATAACCGAATTGTTCTAAGTACAGCTTACATCGTTGCAAATGGAAATGATTCTCTCCTAAAAATGGGCCAGAATCACGAGATGATTGGCAAAGGAGCGTTCTTTACAAAGCCGCGTAGCAGGCGGCTGAGGCCCTTGGCCTGAATTGTAACATCAGAAGGGAGGAAAGTGCATTGCTCCACCTAGATGCTTCATTTCTGAAAGCCGAAGTGAAGCAAGCAGAAGCTGAAAATTTCCATCAAGAGCTACTCAACAATAAAATGCACGGAAATTTTCACAGGAATGTAGAAAAACATTCCTTGTCGAAGGAGTAAACTTTTGCTTTTCTCAGATCATCAGGGCTTAATTCAGGTACAGAAGGTTTCATTTTCGCATGCCAGTATGGTGCCATTTCCACCTTAGTATACTGTGACCGCATTTTATATCAAGAAGTTCCCAGCGTTAGGTGCAGAGTGTGACATGCACACGCAGAGTTCCTAGAACACATACTATTTGGGTGTCCGATTCATGCGGGAACAATGTATATCTACAGGCATAATGCGACCTAAGAGTGCTTTATTACCATCTTTGTCGCGAGTAGTGCCAAATTTTCGGGAACTAAGATTTTCGGACAGCACTCTCCGTTGTTCACTCGAGGCCTGACATTGTTCTGCAAGACTGCGAGAAAAGAACCATATTCGTAATCGAATTCTCGGCTCTGGCCGACTACAATATCACTGCTAAGGAGAAAGAAAAGGAGGAGAGGTATCAAGACCTTGAAAACGAGTTGCAACGACTGTACCCAAAATATTCGGTTAAAGTGATTGTCCTTGTGATCGGTGCTCTCGAAGGTGCGAAATAAGAACTCGTTCGTAACCGTAAAGCCATTTCCGCGTGCCAAAAATATGCCAAGGCACTTATGAGATGCATACAAAAAGCTGTCATCCTTGGGTCGCTTCGTATTCTTAAGACACACGAGGGTTTCGTCGACCTGTCGTCGTGATTTCATCATACCACCCATCTCACGGTCGTGAGACGTAGCTTTAAATGTAATTTACCGCGGTTCGATTGGGAGCCAATGTCATTTTTAGATGGCAGTTGCTCCCAGTAAGACCCTGCGGTGGTGGTTTATATATACATACAAACAGGGAAAATAGAGAAGAAGTAATAAGCAGGACTCATACGGGCACACACGTAGGAAACGCGACCTAGTGCGAATTTCCGAAACGGTCTTTCCACACATACTTCACCGAGAACACGGGAGGCTAGCGTGTACGCATAGGCGGGTGATCGTGTGGGTGCTCCTCGCTAGTCACCAAACCGGTTTGTTAACCTGTCGGTTCACATATTCTCCAGCCATTCTCCTCTCTCCTTCCGTTCGCAACTATCCCATTCTTCTTGAACCGCCCTGCCTAAACTACAATCTCCAGCGTGAGAAAGCAATATGACCATAACTTTGTCAAATATGCGTCTAAGGTATTGAAAAAATAACCTTTTATCAAATGAGAGGGTTTCGCACCTGATGAAAGGGTCACACGTAATAAATATTTACAAAAGTAAACTGAAAAGCATGACCAGCAGTAAATACTTCTGAAAACCTAAAAGGGAATTACTTAAGATTAAAATTATAATTAAAAAGGAGAAGAAATCTGCAAATTATAAAAACTTTTTTACTCTTTAGCAGAATTCTCACTCGAACGTTTAGCCATGCTGTTAACCATTGCATTTTTGGCTAAGCGCTCAAAGTCCAACGATGCACACCAACACATGCTGTGCCTGGCGACTACCAAAATTCCTTACCTAAACAAAAATGTTCCACTCATGTCCACCGACAGAGCACCTACAAAAATCACCCATCGAAATTATCTAGGCAGCT
>CAKNWT010228638.1:0-11985 GCA_932066315.1 Andricus coriarius
ATTCAGCAAAAAGAAAAGCAGAAGGTCATCGATTTTTCAAACATGCTCAACTTCACCCCTCACTTCAACCCCTAAAATGAGCAATATAGGCATTCTTACATATTTTCCTTTAATCCACTTAACATGAAATGTATTTAAAAAAAGAAATTTTTTGAGATCTCTATTCTTTCTCGTTATATTATTATGTTTAATAAGCATTCGAGATTATACTAATTTTTTTTTAAATAATTATATTTTCGTGTCGGTAAGTAAAAAGTAGAAAAATGAACCTAGCCTAAAAAAATATGAAATGCGTTAAAAATTGAACGATTTGGACATTAACTTTTATTACTATGAAAAAATTATTTCAAAAACTATATTCACTTAATAGAAAAACATAAATAGCATTAAATGAAAATTTCTAAAAGTTTCTCCTTCTTATAACCTGTAAATATTTATTTATTCGAAACATAGTCAGGTATTCTTGAAAAAAAAACTTATTTTTATTATGCGGAAAAAAATTTTTTAATGAAAATTGCAGGACATCTTCAGAAGACTCATAAGAACAGTTATATATGGTAGAAAAAAGATTAAGTATATTTTCTGATTTTTGGCGAAGCACGATGTGAAAAATTGGCGAATTTTGATCCCTAATTACCCCGGTTAATGGTATCATGTTAGAACAGCCCTAATTAAAATAAACGTCTGATTTAGTCCCACAATGTATAAAAGTACTCTAAAAGTCGTAGGGTGATGCATAACTGATAATCTTGATAATCTCTTGGAAGAACAATGGAAACGCCAGCAGAGTGTTGGATCGCAGAGTCGCTCCTGCCAAGAAAATAGCAGTCAGGGTGGAAGCTACAAGGGGTGGTTTGGGTGGCGGTGAAGTAGGGGCGGCGAAGCGAACGTTTAATAAAAGATGCGCAGAGATAGCGCCATTACCCCGACCTGCATTATTTACAGGGTAGAGCAACTCTCTGGCCGCGTTCCGCCGCAGTCGCGGCGTTAGGTAGGCGTGTCGTCGCCCCCGTGTGAACCGGCCCATCTACCTGCCAGTTCTCCACATTGGAAAATCTACGCGGGTGGAGGGACGAGAGCCTCTCAAGGATCCACGGCATACGCGATAAATAAGTCACTTTGTACAAAGGCTGCGAATGTCATTTATAAGGAATCGTATTTTCGAGCCACTTTTCCAGAAAAGAGATGGTGTACATTCACCAACGTCAGAGATCTCATTCTTTCAAAATTATGCATGTCACTCTCAAGTATGCTAAATTTCTTATTTTCATATCTTCGGATTCTGTCTAGATGGAAAGAAACTACGAGCAGGTTTTCTATAGTCATATTTGAGACTGAGATTTGAATTAGAACCGCTAGGGGGCAACAAAGAGTTTCCTTCTCACAAGTGGTATATTGTCATTATCAGAGGTAATTTCATATTGTTTTGGTAACAAACAATAAAAATTTTTTTTTAAAGAATTCAAATAACTCTAATAAAAGACCAAAAATGCTTGCATTATTTTTCGAAGTTATGTTTTGCCTTACCGAAAATATTATTTTCAGAAAATCGAAGAACCCATCAAAAAGCCAATCGATGTGTTCTACCAAAATGAACAAATTTTTAGCTTACGGTAGAGACATATTCAAAATTGAAAAAAAAGTTTTCTATATATAAACCATCATCTTTTTTCTATCTTTCTAAGTCGCTATTGATTTATCGAGAATGGTAATCGAAAGTACGTCAATAGGTCAATCCACGCGTCTCGAAGACGCGAACAATTACATTGAATACAATTACTCTTATATTCAACATTTTAAAAAAAATCTGTAAAAAAAGTAAATAATTTTGTTAAGAAATGCAAAAAGATGTAAAAATTATGTAAAAACAACATGAAAAGAAACTACCTCTAGATGCCCGATGTTACTCAAAATCCGATCAGACCTGGATATCAGTTGGAGCTATAATTCGTCCAAATTTCATGATTATATGTCTTTTGTTTCTCGAGATATGCTGAACATAAAAAAGTTCCATACATACACATACACATACACACTCACGGACGTTTTTTTGAAAAATGTTCTTTCGAGCTCCTAGGTTCAAATTATATCGAAATATATCAGAAAGTGTATTTTAACATTTAGGTCATTACAAACCTTCCTCTATGAGAAGGCAAACAAGGATACTTTCAACATTTTTCGAAGTTATGTTTCTGTCTTACCGAAAATCTTATTTTTCGGGAAATCAGAGAGTCCACCAAAATGTCAATCGCTGTGTTCTGTTACAATGATAAACTTTTTAACTTACGGTACGTGTTACATTCCAAATTAAGACCAGAGTTTTCTTCATAGAAACAATGTAACTTTTTTTGAAAAACTTTCTGAGTACCCAAGTCAAAATATTTTGTCTTGAGGTTCGTTTTGTCTCATCTTGAGTTCATCTCCATGACGGCTATGTCTCGCTGACGGCCAGGGGCGAGACTTAGGAGTCGGAGATGTAAGTCTTGAGTTTACGACGGGCTTTGAAGACAAGTCGAGGTGGATTTGTCTTGAGACAACAAATTTTATTGTAAGTCTTAAGACCAGTGGAGGTGGACTTGTCTTAAGACGAGAAGCTTCGGGCTTGCTAAATAAACAGAACTTTTTCTAAAAAAAATTGTATTATCAATTTATAGCTTTAATATTTTCCAGGGCCAAAATTTCGAAAGTTTTTGTTTGTGAATTTCATTGTGCACTATATTCCGTTGTCTACAAACTACCTCTACAAATTACAAACTACCTCTTGACATCTGCTAAGGATTACAATTTTACAACCGATAAAACTTGTAATTTTGTAATGAATGATTTGCTAATTCAAAATTCGGAACCTGTCAGTCTCAAGAACTACAGGCATATAAAATTTTACGTAAGAAGATTAAACCTGGCAATAGTGAACGGTTGGCGAGAGGAAAAAATGAATAACATTTTTAGATTTATAATACAAAGAACATAATTATTGCAGTTAAACAAAATTAATAATGCATAAAAAATAAATACTATGAAGATACATAATAAAAACATTCTGTAAAATTTAAAGCGAATCAGTGATGACTCTCTGAGGTCTTGGGAGCTTTTGGTTGTCGGTGCCCTTGAGTTTGACTTGGAGACGAACAATTTCGACTCGAAGACGAAAATTGAACTCTCGCTGGCGACAAGAGGCGAGACTTACTAAAACGTCTTGGCTATATCTTGGCTATGTCTTGGATGCAGGCTTAGCCAAGACGATTTTTCTACTCGGGTAGCTATTGAATAATCAAGAATAGTCATCGAAAGTTCGTCAACAGATCAATCCACGAATTTAAATTAACATACAAATTTTTTAATTCAAATGTTGTGGGATTTAGAACCTTAACTCATAACTCTGGAGAACGTGTAAGATAGGAGTTAGTAGTTATGTAGTTTAATTTTTAATTTTAATAAATTAAAAAATTTAGATATATTTTCTAATTATTATGCAAAGTTTGATTTCATAAACTATGTTGATTGTACTGATAACTTTATACTTGGCGGAATTTTTTGCAGCGTAGATGAGTTTTGTAATATTATTCTCCTTTAATATGAAAAAGTTTATATTAAAAATAGGTTTTGATACAATAGAAATACGAAATAATCTTTTGTCCATAAAAAAGTGAGAAATCTTGAAATATGATATTGATATACCAAAAATAAAAAAATAAAACAGAAATCTGACAAAAATTTATTTAAAATTTGTTGCCAGTCGACTTAATAGTGTAGGCTCCAAATTGAATAAATGACTTAAAAATTGAAGGTTTTAAAAAAATATTTTAAAGTCTCAAAAAATAATTAATGAGTCATAATTTTGCAAGAAGTAGTCCTAGATATTCATATCACGGTGTTATGTTGACAATTGTGTATGTTTCTAAAAATTCTATTCTACTCTGAAAATCATTATAAGTAGTTAAACAATTAAATACAATACAAGAAACATATACAAAATTCTAAACCACAGAGTAATAAAAAGAACTTCCAAGATATTTGATTAACAGAAATTTATCGTCATTTTTCCTACATATACCACCACTAAGTATTTTAGGTCGGAAAAATTCCTTATCAATATAGGTACACTTTTTGAATTATGTTTGTTATAACATATACTTTCTGCTTTCTCTCGGACTATATTCAGAGTAAATTCGTACTCATTTCGAACAAATTCCAATAGAGTTTGATAAAAAATGATAATACTAACGATTATTTAAGTACTTTATTACAGTATATAATATATACTATATTCCTTATCTCATGAATTATGCACGGCTTGAGCTTGTCCCTGTGAGATATTTATATTTTATAAATCATCCCAACGAAAAAAATTTGGTTACCACAACGAGGCTCAGCTCAAAAAAATAAAACGATTTTTTTTAATGGCGCGTCCACAAAAATCAGAATACATTCCTGAATGTTTGTAAACCATTTACAAATTTAAACTTAAAAACTACCCCCTAACATCCCCATAAAAAGGGCTAATTAAAGTGTTGTTAAGGATTTTATCAAATTTCAAAGACTTCAAAAAATTTGGAAGGATTTCGAACAAATTCAAAGATTAAAAATTGTTTCAAGGGATTTCAAAGTATATTAACGGATTTAAATAATAGTAGAATTTGTAATAAGTCGGACACATGTTCATCGCGAAAACCTTAAAAATTCTTTTAAAATATAGATATTTTATTATATTTACCAATAGGATTAAGGATAATCGACAATGATAGGACCATAGCAGAAAGGATCATCATTTCTTCCAACTGAGGACACATTGTTGACTGCGTTAGTGAAAAATTTGGTTAGCAGTGTAACCAATCATTATTTTTATTCTAATCTCATGAATTAGATAGTCTGCGAGCCTGCACTTGTTAGATATTTGTATTTTAATAAATAGTCCAATAAACAAATAAAATGTTTCGAATCCTGATATTAAAAATCGTGATGAATAACGCATAGCTAAACTAAAATTGCTTCAATTATTTAAATTTCCTTTATTTTCACATATATTTATAATTTTTCAGACTACTATTAAAATTGTATTTAAGTCAAGGTTTAAAGTTTCGCGCGTTTTGAAACAAACACAATTTTAAATGCGCGTGGTTGAGCATTAATTCTCGCCCCACTCGACTGAAGTGCAACGTCGTCACGTCGGTCACTATTTAATGCCAGATTTTCAACATTTTTAATTTTGCCACCATTTTTATTCTAATCTTTTTACTCCCGCAGTTATGCACTCTCTTGCAATGAACCAGTGAAATGTCAATGGTTAAACCTGGCAGAAGTGCGTCACTGACAATCAGTGAGATTTCACTGGATCACACAGTGGAATTCCGTAACTGGTTTAGTCAGTAAGGTTCACTGGTTACTCAGTATCAGTAGTCATCTGTTCGTACGCGTTGTCGTCTGTCAGCTGGTTAGGTATGACATTTATCATTCATCACTTTTGTGTTAATCTATGCAAAACTATATGTTGAAAACCGCACTTTACTCACAACAATAAATGAGGGCTAGACTGCAATATAACAGGATATATTGTATTAAGCCTAACTGTAGAAGGCCCCGTCATGAAATCAACGTGTCGTGTCTCTCAAAATCAAACCCACGTTTTTTTTCAAGCGAAAGATATTATATCACCTGCTTATTGCAACCAGGTCCCAAATATTTATATCAAAAACACTAGGATACAATAAAGCTCGTTTTCACTCGAGAAATGCAAAGACCCGGCCGGTGACGCGCGCGTGGCAGTTGAGTCACTTACTGTTTCACCCAGTAAAAGTCAGAAAATCACTGCTTGACCAGTAATAATTCAAAATCCTGATTTAACCAGTGACAATTTAACTGGTTCAGTTTAAGAAAGTAAAATGTACGCGGTTTCTTGCAAATTGTACCTCTTAATTCACAGAATTTGGAAAAAACTTGATCACTTTGAGTATGAGGTCGAGTATCCTTAAATACTTGAATTGAGGGAAAACTTGTGATTACGATGAGCTTAGTGGGAATTGAATTAATTTGTCGAAACCCGGAAGATCTCATTAGACTACTTTGGTCGAGTCTGTAGAATTTCGTAGAGAGTTTTGCTGAGATTAATAGCTCGGTGCATGGTCACCGCGAAACCGTACGGCTTTTCTCGGTGCGTACCTACGTATTCTCTTTGCACTACTCTCCACGGCCACGGACCATCGTAACGAGCAACATTACTCCCGTGGATGGAAAACGTCGTTAATTACCCCCGGCGCGGTAGTACGTTATCCACTGGACCTTCCTGCGGTTCGCCCAAATTGCCTTCTCACTTCGCAGGCGAAGATCGCGCGATTACGGTCTTAATTCCCGTGGCGTGTACTGACGCCTCCCTATTCTTCCCCTTTTCCTCTCTCCCACTAACGACTTCCATCTTTCTCTCTCTATTTCTCGATCGCTCTTGAAGTTTGTTTGTTGTTTCTAGAAAGAGGGGACTTCACAATAGGGGAGTGGGTCGAGAGAAGACACCCAAAATAAGTGGATGGGGGTGGTGAATTTATGATGAAGAGCGAAAGAAAGAGAAAAAGAGGAGGTGATGAGTGAGGAAAAGGTGTGAGTTTAGATATAGATTCCAGTTTTTTTGGTCATTATAAGGGAAAGTCCATTGAATACCTAAGGATGCTTTTTAAAATTAAGACCCGTTCCCCTGCCATTGTAAGGATTCGTAAGATATTTGGGGCTGCTAAAAGTAACTCACGGGACACGAATTGATTTCGAGTAACTCACACATACCATTACCGTTACAAAAACCATTTACTTTCAGAAATCAGTTTAAAAACGAGTAACTCCTTTTTACAGTTTCAAACTTTAGTAACTCTATTTTTTATACTTTACAGGAAAGCTAGTGAATGTTTTATTGTAGTTGCAATTGGTAAATCCATTTTATTTCTGCGAGTCTCCGTTCTTCTAGTAACATCACAACCATCTACTGGGAAGGAAGACGCATATTTAGTATACACTATTAACTATTTCAATTTATAAATCTGAAATATTTTAATCAATTTTTAATAATAGACAAAACGGTTGCACATGCGAGTAAAATTGTGGTTAGATACTAGTTTTTTTTTACTCATGTGACTGCAGGCTATTTTTTCTTCTCTTTCTTAAGATATAATATTTCTCTCGTTGTTTGCCATGTTGTGCACTACATTTTGAATAATCACACTATTACCTAAGCATTGCACCACGGAATATTGCACTATTCAGTGCATTTTGACATGAACTCATATACGAAATCCGTTTTGGATTTGTGGACTTGACTGAGATATTGCGATGTATGAAAATCAGAAGTCTCGATAATTTCGTATTTATCAAACTTTTAAAGATAAGGCTCTGTAAATTATAGATATGAATAAGTCTAAATAGGGTAAGAGCCAATTATAATAAGTGTCAATTATTGGCACCTTAGACCAATTATTCGCATGCCAAAAACCGAAGTGAATCTATTTTATTTTGGACAAATATTTGATTAAATAAAGATTTGATTACAGAAGGGTGCCAACTATTGGGGAAGGATGCCAAAAATCGGTGCTCTTAGCCTATAAACTAATGAAAATTAAAATTCTTAAAAAATCAAATTACTCGAGTTTACAACTATACGTGCGAGTTATTGGGTTTTAGAACGTTTTCAGAAAGTTACTCTTTCTTAAAACGATAGGTGTCAGTTACTCGATTTTAATTCGTGTCTCGCGAGTTACTCGAGTCTTTTTAGCAGCCGTCGATATATAAATTATTTTCACCGTACCCGAGATTTCAAGAGGTTTTAAAATATTTGAAAGATTTCAAGTGATTTAAAGCATTTTAACAGATTTCAAGGGATGACAAAAGTTTTAAGGTATTTCAATGAAACAATTTTAGCGACAATTCAAATTTTTGCAGTACATTTAATAAGATTATGAGGGACTTCAATAATTTGTAGGGATTTTAAGAAAGATTTCCGCGGACGTATTTTTTCACGAATTTTGAAAGATGTCAGGGGTGTTTAATAGAATTTCAAACATTTGAAGGGGTTTAAAGGGATTCCAAATATTTGCAAAGATTTCAAAAGATTTTAAGAGATTTTAAAAGATCCCCAATTATGCACGAAAGAAAAATTTGGATGTCTTACAGAATTTTTGTTTAAATTACATATGAAAAATATGTAAAGGCCTCATGAATCCAAAAAAATATCCTCGACAACCAAAGTGGAAAATTGACATTCTGATGTTGTGTATCCACGGATTTTAAATAGTTTTGCAAGATTTCGAAGGATTTAATGGGATTTTCGAATGTATAAAGTATTTTACAGGATTTCGAGGAGTTTCAATGTCTTTTAAAACATTTTGAGGGATTTCAAAGATTTCAAGAGATCTCCTAATATTTAACGGAATTTCGAGTATTTTAAACGAGCCCTAGAGATTATAAGGGATTTTAATGGGATTTATAAAATTTAAAGCGACTTCAAAGAGTTCAAAACATATCACTATTTTTGGAGATTCACAAAAAATTTAGAAGCAGTTTTCATTAATGTTACTTTAATTGTCAAAAGAATCGTATCAACTTCCAAAAATACTAAGGCTACAAAAATTAATTTAATAATAAATTCACCTCCAAGTTATCCATAACTCGCCCCTTAAGACAATATGTGTATAACGTAGTTTTTCTCTGCGTGACAACCTTAGTCAAGACTGCGTTTAAAATTTTGGTTCACAAAAGATTACTATATTTGTTTTAGCAGAATTTAACAACTGTACAACAATTTATGAAGCGGAGCCTTTTATAATTTTTCGAGAGATATTATTATTTAAAATGTAGCTCAATAACGAACCTTACCCAATTGAAGAGAACGGCTTAGTACATACAGTCCAAGCTCCGAGCAAGGCCGTTTTCGGGGGTATAGGAGAGTATAATTCCAAGAAGCCATAAATCCCCACTCTAAGCGCAGTCACGCTCGACTGCGTGGAGAAAAATTCACCTGACAAACTCCGAACAAGGCCGCGCGTCGGGTAGGTGAAAAATCTATCTCGAACATCGTTTTATGTACCTAGTGTACATTACATGTGTGCAAAAGTGATTCATATTGGATTATTTCGTTATAAGCCCGAACTTAAAGGTATGTAAAACATTAAAATCGATCATTAGCTATGGTATGTAAGATTCTTAGAATAAATGTAAACAAAGCATCAAAATGACAAATATTTCACCTCACTTTTAACGTAACCTGTGAAATCTCGTGCAGTACATTCATAACACAGCTCCATATAAAAAAAATCGAGAAAAGTACCCCTGGAGTCTAACTATGTCTATCATATGTTTTCGGTGTCGCTGAATCCGAATTCGGGGTCAGTTTGGCTCCATCACTTCAGGTTTCGTCCATAACCTCAAAAAACATGAAAATCGCTGATGCAAGGTGAAACATCATTCGTACGTATGAAAAGTGGTCATAGCCTATGTTTTCGAGGTCGCTGAGTACGAATCTGGAGTCGTTGTGGTTCTATGACGTCACGCATCGTCCCTAACCTCAAAGAAAAACGGTGAATTGATAATTTCATGTAAAACATGTATTTTTTAAATGCACTATAACAATTCCGAATTCGTACACAGCGACCTCGAAAACATAGGATATGACCACTTCGCATTGAAAAAATATATGTTTTACATAAAATTACCGATTCACCGTTTTTATTTGAGGCTAGGGACGAAGCGTGACGTCATAGAACCACAACGACTCCGGATTCGTACTCAGCGACCTCGAAAACATAGGATATGACCACTTTTCATAGGTTATAAATGATATTTGACCTTACATCAGCGATTTTCATGTTTTTTGAGGTTATGGACGACATCTCACGTGATGGAGCCAAACGGACCCCGAATTTGGATTCAGCGACCCCGAAAAAATATGATATACATAGTCAGACTCCAGGGGTACTTTTCTCGAATTTTTTGTGGAGCTGTGTAATTAATTACTGTGTCGTATTGCTTGTTTTTTTTAAACAAAGAGAAACTCAAACATCGAATTGTCAAATATAACATAAATTTGATGTCACTCGTGTAATCTTATTATTAATTATAACAATACATGTAAAACTCAAAGAAAAAAGAACAATGTAAAGCTTTTTTTACAGTAGTAAAAATAGATATTCGTTCACTTGAAATATGGAAATTCACTCTTTCCCACGTTTTGTACGGCGCAATAATACTGCGAACGGGTTTCTCATAGAAACGCATATTAAATAAGCTGAAATCAGACATCTAATTTCTTTTGAACGCGATTTTATAATTTTTCATGGTTTTCTTCGGGTTTTAACGTTCACATTTTATGATGAACATTCATCCAGAACATCTTCATCCAAAGCCTTTAAATATTTGACGAAACATAAAATAAACAATGATTAGTTAGCCCTATAGTACATAAATTTGATTTCATATCACAGCAAAACGAACAATTTGTTTGACTGAAAATTCAAGGTTTGGCCCGAGAAAAACCTTCCGATTCGGCGGTTTCGTTCGCGGCCCTCCTCGGAGCGTCAGCTATGAAATGCATCGATTGCGACCGAAGCTAAAGTGGTGGGGGTAGCGCTCGAGCGAGATTTGGGAGAAGTAGCCCTGCTCGGGGCGGCCTTGCTCGGAGCTTGGACTGTAGGAGCGAGAGCGAATGCGCATCCGCGCAGTACAATAATGAGTCCATAATACTCCTAGGAGTATTATGGACTCATATTCGTACTGCGCGTATGCGCATTCGCATTCGCCCGTCTACGATCGTGGCCTCCGCAACCTGAGCTCAAATTTCAGACGTGGTAAATTTGTAAATTATACCTTTGTTACATAAAGTATCGTGTGCCACAAAGATGCAAACGTCTTTTTATCCCAGATCAAAATGCGAGATGGCGCGAAGTATTCTCCATTAGGTATATGCTAAATTAATCATTTTCTAAACTGAATTCCTCGTAAATTAATATCGCTATAGGGTCTAAAATTTTCAGAAAAAGCGTATTTCTTTATAATATATTTAAAATTAATCTTCTAAAATAGCACTACCTGCCACGCTCGAACCTCTTTGAAAACAGGGACCCGACCGAAACTTTCGTTGCATTTCGTTATTGATAGAAAATAATTATTTGTTACTAAGCTTTGAATTATTGGATCAAAATTATTTTCTTTTACTGTTAGTAAGAAAGTGAAGCAATAGTTTTGGTCAGGTCCCTGCCTGGAAATCAGTTTTCGACAGAAAATGTAAGAATTCCGCGAAAATTAATACCATAACGTAATTTTTCACTGTACAAATATTATGTTATAGCATCTTAGCGGGTGGGTTTTTGTTACATTGGGTATGCTGACATTTAATAATTAAAATATTAAGTGTACGTATCAATCACAAAGTTAGTTTACCCCACCTCTGTGAATTTTTAAAGATTTTCTTGAAAATCTTAAGATTTGTTGAATTTTGCAACGATAGAGGGTAGCTTAAGCCTTGTTGGACACACTGGAGTGTAAAACACCCCACGACCATTTTTTCCTACTTTAATAATTATTTAATAAATACTTAATTTTATTTTTTGGCTATATAACCCACATAATGTTAGGTAAAAATATTGAATAGATTATTTTTTTAAACAATCTTTGTCGCTACGGCGTAGATCACCCCAGAAGTTTGTCAAGTAAGGGTTAAAACTTCAGGGCCAAGTCTGAACAAAATTTTTTCAATCTCGAAAAATAGTTGATATCTTTTTGCATAGAATAAAACAAGATCAAATATGGTTATTCACGACTTATTTAAAGTTAGAAGCATTTGCTTTCAATTATTTGATCAAACCTGCTTATAAAATTGTGAATAGTATTTTATGAGCAATTGTGGACAAAACGAAATTTCGTTTAATACACTTTCGTAACAATTTTATTCGCATTAATTTCTTCTTTGGCTTCTTGCAAAAACGAGAGCACGCACTTATGTGTGAAGGGGGGGGGGGG